>JAHWFP010112980.1:50252-63983 GCA_023313725.1 Lithobius niger
GATAGGTTTGGCCGTTCTCAAGTTGTTTAGCAAAAACAACCTACAAAGGTCTAAAAAAAAAATTCTCACAAGAAACTTGTTCATGAACCCAAATGGATCTAACTCAAAATTTTGCTCAATGCAAAATTCCATCTTCATACCCTTCCTGCAACCCGCAGACAGCTCCCTCTTCCCACAGACCATTTTTAGCTTGCAAAAAGCTTGTCGCAGACCGGCTGAAAATATTCTGCTTCTGGGCTTAGCACGTACACTCTAGGGATTGCTAACTTTCACAAACGTCACTTGCTCTATCAGATTGATATTTCCATCAGTATGGTAACTAGTTTGATGTAGAAGTGTTCATGCTAAGAAAAGATTGCAAACTTTTAGTGTTTGTGCTCAGGCTAAAGTAATAAACAATATATAGTTGTAAATCGCTTACAAACAATGCTGCTCTTTATGCATTCCTTTTTTGACACTGAGACGTGACAGGCAACTGTCGTATCTTTTAAATATAGCTAGATAGGTTAGCTAGGGCCCGCTAATGTGAATTAGGTGTAAATAACAACTGCTCCAAGGATTGTTGGCTGGCCAACGTCTTACCCATGGCTGTAAAGACATCACCAATTCAGTATCAGCATACTCTGCTATAACAAGCTACGGATTTCTGCTACCAACTCGGCTAGAGATAAATATCATGAAGTATCCTTTTGCTCTTACTTGTTGCCTAGAGTATTTTCATTTATGCTTTGATGTAGGGGAAAAAGCCCATCAAAAGGTTATAGTCCGCAGTTAAGGTTATTGCCGTAGTTCACTGAGTTCGAGTAAGTGATTAGTATGGATTCCAAATAGACGTTGTAGCCCTAACAACAACCTTGACAGACTGTAAAGATAAATCAAGGTTGCGAAACCATTATTCCTCACTGTGTATATTGTAAAAAAAACGATCTGTGAAGAGTTAGCAACATTTTGCGATGACCAAAGTAAAAAATTCAGAAGTTCACAAGGGGGATTAAGTGAATTAAACATTACAAAGTTTTCTGAACACCTTGTAATATAATCTACTTGGACCAAGGGGTGCTGGCAAGCATACCCCACATTATAAAAGGTTACTGATACTCAGTGGGGACGCACGTAAAGAACACTTCGTACAAAACGATGAAGCTGAATCAGATCAACGGGCGATACTACGTTGCAGCACAGCTGGCTTTATCCTACGTTTCTATTGCCCTTCGGAAACATAAGTTACCTGTGGTTTTGTTGCATCTTTTCCTGAAGGATGCTCTCTCACTAGAGGGTTCTTGAAATCGTCGCTAGATAGCCAGCTGCGCAACCCGGTATGCGCATGCGCGACCCCTCTTATAAAGGCGGCTCGGCGCTTCCCGCGCCGAAGCGGACACTTCGCTCCTCTCGCTCCCAGCTTCACCTTCTCCTTCGCCTTCGACTACGCCTTCGCCTTTGACCCTCGGAAAGCCCAAGTCTGCTGTCTTCGCCCTTTGTTACAAACTGCTGTACCAGATGGCAAGATCCAGATCTTCGGCCAAGCCTGCGCCCAGGACTGCGCCTTCGCCCTCTAGCCCTACACCTCCCAACCCAGAAATTTTGGTGGATGCTTCGCCTTCACCCCTACCTACACCTCCACCATCGTTGCACCATGTGCCGTCACCTTCGCCGCTTTCTCCATCGATTCTCCCTTACCTTGCGGCCAACCACACCGGAATTCTGCAACGTCTTCCCATCACTTGACAAAATCCACTGACATCCCCTTAGACTTGTCTTCGACTTCGTCGCAAAAGTCTCACTCTTCGCACCGCAGCCATGCGCTCTCAGCCGGGGAAATTCACAGACTTATGAACCAGGCGATCAAGAAATTTAGCTACAAAAAGAAGCCTGTGCTTCCTTCGCCACAGACTGATTCAACGGTCTACACTAAAACCTGGCTAATTTCAAACACAACAGCAGGACCATCCTCAAGACAGCTTCGCCACAAACCTACTCCCAGCTCAATAAACCCTTCGCCTTTGCGTACGCCCTCGTCTCAACCTACGCCTTCTCCGCTCCTGCGCCTACGCCTTCGCCATCTTCAGCTTCGCCCTTCCTTAAACCTTTAACACCACCATCTCGCAAACGAAGACTTTCATCTTCGTCATCATCCTCATCCTCTGACACACAAGATGACTCAGATTTGGACACTGCTTCTGCACTCAATGAATCCTCACAGAATTCTGCATCATCACGACACTCCCATTTCTCGAATGATGAATCTGATGAAGAGAATGATGACGACGAAACCTCAACCATTCCCCTTCGTCGTTTACTCAAGATTGTGGAAAAAACCATACCAGCAGCCTTTCTTTACAAGCCACCACCTGATTCTGCTACTCCAGCAATAACCCGAGGCCTCGCAACCAGTTTTGGGTACTGTCACCGAGACCAGCAAAAGAAAAAACGCATATTGCTAGGACAATCCATAACATTGCTAACCACATTGCTTTGCAATGGGGGCAACCTCCTAGGGAAAGGTGAACCTCTCATCCTGGACCAAGAACCACCACCACCACGGCCAGGCAAAGAAAATTGGTTTTTCCGTCCCCTTGGGGAAGGATCAGCAAATCCAAGAAACTTCGAAACTTACAAGGAAAATGAGTTTCTGACTTCTGAAACCAAGCTGGATTTCGGATCTGCCTTATTCATCCCAAGAAAGATTGAGATTCCATCTGCAATCATCAAGGGCAACGACAAACTGCTTCGTTTTGGCCTTCGTGCTACTTCTCAAGCCGATGTTATCCACACTGCCATCAAGGCTCTATGTGAAAAACTTGCCACTGAATCAAGCCGAACAGAAGCAGCCCACTTAGCGGACTTAATCAACCAACTCTTCAAGAAAGCATCCTATGCAACTTTCCATTCCTTTAATTGGCTCACTAAGGCACTTCTAACACATACTCAAAACTCAACGAATCAACTAGACACATTCTGCGTAATCTTCCGATCCATGAATCCCACGCCCTTTTCAACGGCCAGTTTCCTAAGATTGCACCACACCTGGACATCTCAAAGAAACCAAAGGAATTCAAAAACAAATCAAGGAACCATTTCTACACTCATCAATCGTTTTCAACAAAACAACGAGAAGAAAACTGTTCCTCAAACTACAACTCAAAAAGCTACTACAAAGACGACACCAGAAACCCCGACAATCGAACCTACGACAATCGGCCCTTTCGTGGGAAGACCTCCAATCGAGGTAAAAGGAACAAGCCCGACCAGAAACTCACCTTATGACCAACGAAGTCGCCATTCCTCCCCAGGGGCTCGGAGTAAAGCCCGCAGCAATCTCAGACAATTATCAGCAAACAACACTACCAATTGGTGGACGTCTACACCATTTTCTCCCTGCCTGGAAACAACTAACAACGGATCCATTCATCCTAAACATCATTGCCAACGGTTTTCACCCGACCTTCACATCAAAACCACCTCTAATGTCCCTTCCACCATGGCATCAAGCCCCACCTCCATCAGTGGCACTCGCAGACGAAATCTTCGCCCTTCTGGAAAAGAACACCATCCGGGAATGCCCAAATCCCTCTCGCCTAGGTATTTACAGCTCCATTTTCCTCCCCAAAAAGACCGGAGGAGAGCGTCAATCTGAACGTCAATCTGAAGCCACTCAACCATTACATCAAAAATGAACACTTCAAAATGCACACCTTAGAAACAATTCGTCAAACTCTCCAACCCAACGACTGGACAATCTCAATAGATCTCACCGACGCCTACCTCCACATACCGTTATATCATGCAGTTCTACACTACTTCCGTTTTCTATAAAAAAAATTTATGAATTCCAAACCCTGCCTTTCGGCTTAAACGCCGCACCAAGAACATTCACGACTGTTCTAAAACCAATCCTTGCACACTTAACACCAAAACCAGATTTCAACCAACGTTTACCTAGACGATTGGATTCTAAACCACAAATCACTCCCACTTCTAAAAACAAAAAGGGACTACACTCTATAAAACTCCTGGCACAACTGGGATACTCCATAAACATCCCGAAATCAAGACTCGAACCCAGCCAATCCTTCATTTTCCTCGGAGCTCACTTCAATCTCGCATCTGCAACAATCTCACTATCACCAGAACGAATAGAAAGCACCATCAAGGCCTGCCGCAACTTCCGCAACGAAAGCAACCACACTTTAAAAGATCAGCATCTGTGCCACTACACGAACCTCAACCAGAGCTTCACCTCTTCACAGACGCATCCTTCCACGGCTGGTGAGCCCACATTCTGAACCAATAAGCATCCGGAAAATGGGAATCCAACAACCAATCCCACATCAATTTACTGGAACTACGAGCCATCTGGGAAACCCTCAACCACTTCCAATCCATTGTTAGCAAAAAGATTGTACAAATCCACACCGACAATACAACTGCAGTAGCTTACATTCGAAAAGAAGGAGGAACTCACTCCCGCACTCTCCATCAAATGACATCCAAAATTTTCTCCTTTTGCAAATCCCTGAAGACAACAACCCTTCCCCTATACATACCGGGGAACAGAAATGTCATCGCCGACTTTCTATCTCGCCAATCCCCACCAACAGGGGGATGGTCCCTCAAGAATACTGTCTGCGAATCGCTCTTCACCACATGTGGGAAGCCAATGATAGACCTATTCGCCACAAAGTCCAATGCCAAACTTTCCCAATACATAAACCCCGTTCCAGACCCGCAAGCCTGGGGAGTAGATGCCTTAACGTTTCCATGGAAGAACCTTTATGCTTACCTGTTTCCACCATTCAAACTCCTCCAAGCTGTTCTCCAAAAGATCTCAGCAACGGAAGGAATCTTCCTACTTGTAGCACCGAACTGGCCATCACCACCATGGTTTCCCCACTTACTAAATCTCCTAATAGACCACCCAAGAAAACTACCAGACCTTCCAGATCTGCTTTCTCAACGCAAAGGGACCCTACTCCACCAACAAACCCACGCCCTACATCTACATGGGTGGCTACTATCATCGAACTAGTCCAAGAGACAGGAATTCGTCCAGATCAAGCAATCCGAATTGCCAGCAAGGCCATTCAGAATTCAACAAAAAAAATCTATGACGATCACTGGAAAAGGTGGCTTCATTGGTGTATCGGAAGGAAAATCAATCTGGTCAATCCCCCTATAGCGGACCTTCTTGAATTTTTTGACACCCTTTTCAATCAGAAACTAAAACCTTCCACAATACTTGTCTACAGATCAGCACTCCGTCTTCAAGGCTGCAAACAACCACCATCTGATTAAAAACTACAACATTTCTGCACTCATCAATAAATAAACCATTCCCTGACTGAAATCTCACCATTGTCCTGGAATCCCTTCGAAAACAACCATACGAACCCATGCAACTCACCGATCTAAACTACCTAACAAGGAAAACAGTCTTCTTAACAGCCCTCGCCACAGGACAACGTTGTAGTGAAATACAAGCATTATCCATCGATCCAGCCTTCTGCTTCTTCTATGAAAGCCATTCTGCAGTCCATGTTAAACCCCGAACATCATTCAGGGCCAAAACACAAAAATCATGCAAACCAACAAAACCAATTATAATTCTAGCATTAAAGAACATCACTGACGAACCCGAAAAGCTCTTATGCCCAGTACGAGCTCTTCGCTACTACATCAAAAGAACAGAAAACCTTTAATTCCGTAAAGGCCGCAATCAGCTGTTCCTCCCCTCAAAACATCCTTCGGCGAAACAACTACAGCAATGAATTCTTCATGGATTAGAACTCTCATAAACAACGCATATGAAGACATCGCCAACGACCATCCAGACGTCAATATCAGAGCAACGGTACACGAACTAATGGCAATCTCAGCTTCTTGGGCTTTCCACAACAAGATCGCCATAGCCGACATCATGGATGCAACATCCTGGAGAAATCAAACAGTATCACCAGCCATTACTTCCGGGATATGACAAGAAACTGGATTATACCGTCTGGGACCCATTGTCGCTGCCAGGTAGATAATCCATCCTCGTCAAGTACTGAAAACAACTGAAGTGATGTCTTGAAGCAGATGTCCTGAAAACTGATGTCCTGAAGCAGAAGCAAGACCACAAAACAAACGTCCCTTTTCAGGGCCACCAAATTTTCCGAAAGAAAACCATTTTCCTGTTACCTTGTTTTCAATAAAGTGCAAAAATCTCTGATTTTTTGGGAGGAGCCAGCTCGCAACCCTAAGGCAGCCCGTCAGGTGGACCCCTCCACCAGCGTTGACAAGGTCTTTGGATGCAACAAAAACGCAGGTAATTTATGTTTCCGAAGGGCAATAGAAAGAGTATTTGGCCGGCTGAAAATTGTTTCTATTGCCCGTAGGAAACATACATTACCTGTACCCGCCCTACCTCCCCTCTTGTGTCACCACCTCACTGAACGAGAGGGTAATAAAGATGGTAGGTTGGAAGCGCCGAGCCGCTTTTATAAGAGGGGTCGCTCATGCGCAGACCGGGTTGCGCAACTGGCCATCTAGCGACGATTTCAAGAACCCTCCAGCGAGAGAGCATCCTTCAGGGAAAGATGAAACAAAAACACAGGTAATGTATGTTTCCTCCGTGCAATAGAAACAATTTTCAGCCGGCCAGACAGGAGGGCCGGCAAAATACTCTTTTTTCTTTCGTGATAATCTTTTTGCCTTAATTTTGTAAAAAAATTGACCGATATTGATGTTCAAATACACCATTCGAACAGTTTTTTTCGAGAGCTTTTGAATCGGTGCTATTCTCAAGACGATAGGTTGGATTGTTCTCAAGTTGTTCAGAAAAAAACAACTGAAAAAGGTCTTGAAGAAAATTCTTGCAGGAAACTTGTTCATGAACCCAAGTAGGTCTAACTGACAATCTTATATAATGCAAAATTACACCTTCACCCCGTACCTGTAGACCACAGACATCTCCCTCTCCCCGCAGACCGTTTTTTGTATGTAAAACGCTTGTCGCAGACCGCCTGAAAACATTCTGCAACAAATAAATTGAAATGTTCTGTGGGGAATAAGGATAGTCATTAGGAAACCACTCTCGGAATTCGGACACTTTAGCAGTTTTTTACAGCCTGGTAGGCTACATGGCTGGTCTCTGGATGGGTCTTCAAGTCGGTGTTAATTACACACTATGACCTGGCAGCCAATTCATGGCAGGCAAACATCTAAAATAATAGAACACCTGAGGCCCATTGTGCTCCTTTGAAACATCCTTGAATGGAAATCTCCTGGGAAACTTCTCACATTCTCCAACAACATTCCAAGCCAAAAACAATCATGCAGTCATGAGGTAACTTTCAATTTTGTGATTACGATTTCATCCGTAAGAATAGCTTTCGTTCATCGGATTTACATGTACAGGGTGGTCCACAAAAAAAATGACTACCTCAAAATTTTTCTAAGTCAAATTCTGTGGAAAAAAGTGGAAAATAGGACCATGTTTTCTGGGTAGAAAGTGCGATTCTGTTACCAAAGACTGATTTAGTAAATTTCTTCAGTCTTTATGTAAAAAAAAATCTCAAAAGAACACAATGAAAACACTCCCTACCACCTCCGAAGAGCACTAAATGATCCTACACTTGAATTTTCGGTGACTCTCCTGTCATCTTCATCAGAAGTCGTACAATAAAATAAATTAAAAGGCACATCACAGCATCGATTTTCATTCCAATGTTTAAACTCCCGCTAGTCTGTTGAACCACTGATCTGTACATAGCGTGGAATCTGGATTTTCCACTGCCTATCCAGATTGGCGCAAAGCGCCGGCCTAACGAGCTGGCCAATATTGGTGTAGCTTGGGCTCACCAGATTCATCAGTGGCTTGTGGTTTGCTTCGAATCTGTTGACAGCAAGTGATTCTAAAGCCAACACATTTGATTTAAGTAACACTTGTTTCTTTCCATGCAATTTCTTGTTTGACTTTGCTCGCACGCACAACAATCCTGTTTTTGCAGTCGTTATTTTTAACTGCAGTTGCGTGCTCGTTGAGTCTCACCAGCAGATGTCTACGGGTCTATCCAATGTAGGTAGTCTGGCAGGTCTTACATGGGACTTTGTAGACCACTCCTCGCTGTGTGAACCGGTGGATGGTAGGGACTGGGTTGAGCTGCAAGCTTCAGGGGGAGGGGGGTGTTTGTTCTTTGTTTTTGTCTTTGCTCCTCATTCCGTACCTGTGCGTCGGTGGTGGGTGACTGATCTGCACCTATGGGGGGGGGGGGGATGGAACGGGATCATGGGAGGTCTCGGTACTCTCTTGCGTTTAAGTAGTTTCTTCAAGTTGGGCGGAAAACGAAGGAAACCGTCCACTCCTTGCTTTCTTGGGACACTCGTTATTCTCACTTCTTCCCGGCAGGTAAGTGACGACATCAAAATGGTGATTTTCTCCTTCCTTGTGTGTCGCGTCTCGACGTTTCTCTTTCCCTCTATAAGCTTTTGCTCGTCTCCATTCCCTCTTGCATTCAACATTGAATATCCTTGCTGGGTAGCCCAAGGTCAAAAACTTAGTTTCTTTATTGCCAAAACGTATTAACCTGATAATTTTGGCATTACATTGTCCCCAATGTGATGTTCCCCTGGTGGTTTCTTCGTAGCCACCTGCTTGCATGCCCCGCTGCGCCTGCGCGGCGCAGTCCTCCCTTATAAAAGCGAGAGCGTGGATGCTTACGGCATTTATTTTCCTCCAGCGTCTCCACGTCGCTCTGTTCCCCGCCTTTCGTCCGGTTCGAGTCTCCCTTCGCTCCAAGTTGCCGAACGGCTTGCCTCCCGGCAACTGCCGAAGCCCGTACCCAAGCTGACAACGTCATCTTCTCCGACGCTCATCGCCGTTCCGGCTAGCTGCACCCGCACCTACGGCATCCCTTCGACTTTTGGCTTTCGGAGGAAAACACTCCCACCCTACCGGCCTCCGCCCTTTCCGCCGACCCGCCTCGACGGAGCTCTAGACCTTTCGGCCGTTTCCTGCACCAGGTTCCTGGATGTAACGTGTTGCAGGCAACCCGTCTTACTCACGTTTCGGTTTCTATTGGTTCCGACAACGATTGAATTTGCTACCGAGCTTTGGTTACACGATGTCATCTCGATCAAGTTTTCAAACAAGGCCTCGTTCAAGTGAAGAGCCAAGACTGTTCCTGTTTCCTCTGCTTGTCTCATTCGTGGCTAAAACCCACGCTTTGAGTGATGAATCGAGTTGAAAGCCACCTACACCTCCTGCCACTTGTCTCGACCGTGGCTCACCCCACGTATCGAGCGAAAATCAAGTCCACTGTTGCTGTCCACTGCTGCACGTCTCACTCGTGGCTAAATCCCACGTTTTGAGTGAAGAACCAAGACGAAGCCGTCTACACCTCCTGCCGCTTGTCACGACCGTGGCTGACCCCAAGTCTCGAGTGAAAATCAAGTCAACACTTGGTGTCCACTGCTACTCGTCTCACTCGTAGCTAAATCCCACATTTTGAGTGAAGAACCAAGATGGAAGCCGTTAGCACCTCTTGCTACTTGTCTCGACTGTGGCTGACCCCACGTCTCGAGCAAAACCAAGTCAACTGTTGCTGTCTACTACAACTCGACTCACTCGTGGCTAAATCCCACATTTTGAGTGAAGAACCAAGATGGAAGCCGTTTACACCTCTTGCTACTTGTCTCGACTGTGGCTGACCCCACGTCTCAAGCAAAACCAAGTCAACTGTTGCTGTCTACTGTTGATCGTCTCACTCGTGGCTAAATCCCACGTTTTGAGTGAAGATCCAAGACAGAAGCCGTTTTCATCGCTTGCTGCTCGTCTCGACCGTGGCTGACCCCACGTCTCGAGCGAAAATCAAGCCGACTGTTGCTATCGACTGCTGCTCGTCTCACTCGTGGCTAAATCCCATGTTCTGAGTGAAAATCCAAGACGGAAGCCGTTTTCTCCGCTTGCTGCTCATCTCGACTGTGGCTGACCCTACCTCTCGAGCGACAATCAAACCGACTGTTGCTATCGACTGTTGCTCGTCTCACTCATGGCTATAACACACGCTTTGGGTGAAGAGTCAAGTTGGAAGCCAGCTGCTGTCCAAACTGCTGCTCGTCTCAGCGTGGCAAAGAACAAAACAAAACAAAAACACCCATGTTCTGAGTGAAGAGCAGGTCGGAAGACGTCTTGATCTCTTGCTGCTGGTTCGACCGTGGCTGACCCCACGTCTCGAGTGAAAATCAAGTCAACATTTGCTGTCCACTGTTGCTCGTCTCACTCGTGGCTAAATCCCACGTTTTGAGTGAAGAACCAAGACGGAAGCCTTTTACACCTCTTGCTACATGTCTCGACCGTTACTGACCCCCACGTCTCGAGCAAAACCAAGTCAACTGTTTCTGTGTACTGCTGCTCGTCTCACTCGTGGCTAAATCCCACATTTTGAGTGAAGATCCAAGACGTAAGCCGTTTTCACCGCTTGCTGCTCGCCTCAACCGTGGCTGACCCCACGTCTCGAGCGAAAATCAAGCCAACTGTTGCTATCGACTGCTGCTCATATCACTCGTGGCTAAATCCCACGTTTTTTGAGTGCAGTACCAAGACGAAAGCCGTTAGCACCACTTGTTGCTTGTCTCGACCGTGGCTGACCCCACGTCTCGAGCGAAACTCAAGACATCAGTTTCTACCCACACTGCTGCTCGTCTCATTCGTGGCTAGTACCCACGCTTTGAGTGATGAGTCAAGTTGGAAGCCATCTGTATTTCTTACTATGTGTCTCTTCCATGGCTGATCCCACGTCTCAAGTGAAAATCAAGTCACCAGCTGCTGTCCAAACTGCTGCTCGTCTCAGCGTGGCAAAAAAAAAAAAAAACACCCACGTTTTGAGTGAAGAGTCGGGTCGGAAGACGTCTTGATCTCTTGCTGCTGGTTCGACCGTGGCTCACGCCACGTCTCAAACGAAAATCAAGTCTACAGTTGCTCCACACTGATGCCCGCCTCATTCGTGATTAAAACTCACGTTTTGAGGTAAGTATCACGCCAGAAGCCATCGACATCGCTTGCTGCTTGTCTCGTCCATGACCACCCCCCCATCTCGAGTGGATATCAAGACAACAGTTGCTGCTCACACTGGTGCTCGTCTCATTCGTGGCTAAAACCCACGTTTTGAGGGAAGAACCAAGTCAGAAATGACCGTGACTGGATTCAAGCCTCGTGTAAATCAAGACAACAATGGCCGTCCACACTGAGGTTCGTCTCATCCAAGACAAATCGTTATTTTTTACTACGAAAAGCCAACACCGATCAACTTAACATTCTAGCCTCAAAGAATCTGCTAGATGGCCGCCTCAGTGATCCAACCGCGCATGCGCATGCACGGTAGTCCCTACGAATGACGGCTACGTGAGCCTGCAATCTGTTGGTGTCAAGCTGCCACCCGAGCGGCCGCTCATCTCTGCCGGTTCTTCTCCTTTTGTCTGAAAACATCGTGGGCCCCGTCCCGTTGTTCCCGAGGCCGCTCCACCTTCCGTTAGTCCGGGCTGGTGTTTCACCCCTGCCTTTCGGTTGTAATCCTGGCCTCCCATCAAGTTCATCCAACCTAAGAAACCAAAGAAACCGCAGGAACCCAACTTCAGTGACAGTTCAGTGCTGCGTAAAAGCATTCCACACCGACTTGACCTAAACCAAAAGGAACTCTGCCGCTTGAAGAAAAACTGTGCTCCTGTGTTTTCGTACATCTCGGATTTACAACGCAAACTGACCAACGCACAAAAATTAATGTCAGCCTACAAGCTAAACATCGCCAACTTAATGGCCAGCAATAACCATCTTTGCAGAAGAGCCTAACTAGCAGACGCAAAATTTAGCAGGTTATCTCCCCTCCCGAACTCATCTGTTTGCAAACAACCAGATTTCAAAATTCATCGTCCTCGATCCCCAGTCAAACCCACAATTTCCTGCACAAACCAAGCCACACAGACGGTGGAAATTTTACCTCTACTGCAGTACCAACTGGGGCCGGTTGTCATCATCGAAACTCGACCTCCATCAAACTCCGCCAGCCAACCTCCCGTCCTTCCCGAATTGGCCCATAGGGAACATCACAAAACTGCTCAGGAGTGGATAAGGGCCAATCAAGCCATGCCACCTGAGCAATATATCGCCCGCCAAGTGTGGCAATGGGACAATGCTCCAGTTTTCAACCCATGCAAAGCATCTCTCTAACTCGTTCTCGTACACTCCCCTGTATTGATTGTAGTGCCCGTGCCAAAGGATGTTCATTTTCTTTCACCGCAAGACCTTAAAATCCTTTCAACTCTTTAACTCGTTCACCTTCTCGGCCCGGAATGGGCATTTCCAGAATTTCCAGCTCCCATTCTGAACCCTCTGTAACTGCTCATTCCAAGAACTCAATACTTCTTTCAGCTAAACCATTCGCATCTCAGAATAGTAACAACATTCCGTGGGAAATGCTGAACCGAATTAGTTCTTCCCGAACCTTTAAAAAAAAAGCCCGATGAACCCTGCCATCACTTCTCAATCAAGAGCAGACTTCCAACCCCCACCATTTGGAACAACAAGCACTCACACCATGACTTGCTACGACTCAATGACCCGTACCTCACCGATCATAATCTGAAGCCTGTATCCTACCTTAACCCCCATTCTAACTGGACTATCTCCAACCTTGGTAACCTTGAGTTGGGAACCCAGCTCACACCCGTGGGTACTGTCATGATGGTGCCGGCCTCCACTATAGACGAGGTAAACTGTAAATGCAGAAATATACAGGAACTGGATATTTTCCTCGCCGGCAACTAGAAAGCCCAATTTTAGCTGGTGGGAAGGTCAAAATTGGTTTCTATTGCCTAAGGGAAAATATACCTCGTCTGACCCCCAACATCTCCAGAATATTGACAGTCGAAAATTTGCAGAAGATATTGGTGCTGATATCGTTATTTATTTTGAAATTGTGCGTATACTGTGCTACGAAGTTTGATTCACTTAATGTGAAAAGCTATGATCCAGAAGATGACTGTAGGGCTTCGTCCAATGAGATGAATAGGATGAGATAGATGAAAGAGTTTGTACGGTATTTCAATTCATTTGCTACCAGATTTCCAGTAGAAAGCCGAGTAAAAACAGTAGAATCCTTACGGAGCAGCACTTTTTTCTTAAATTCTTTATTAAGCTCCAGTTTCTGGATGGATTGTATAACAGTTTTAATTCCTCCTGTTTTCATGCAGAGCAGACAGTTGTCCGATGCCTTTAGTATGGGGCTTCTCCTTGGAGTCTTTGACTTATGGAAGCAACACTATCTTTACTCGAACAGACAACCACAGTATTCGCCACCCGTGATTGCTTTAGTTTACGTTGTAGTCTGTCCTGACGGAGCTCCCGCCTAGCCTTTATGCCATTTAGATTCCTTGGCCACTACATTATCGACTGTTGCTTATACTATTGTCAGCTCTACATGCACATCGATGCCAGCTAGTGCGAAAATGCTCCTGTGTTCAATGAAGTTTTTGTACGTTTCTTCAATAACAGGTGTGTTGGAATTGGAACCAGGGCATTTTTTTTAGGAAATGTGACTGGAGGTCCACTTTCACAAAAGGTCACCACTTTAATATACAGGGTGTTTCAGAATAAAACCGACAAACTTCTAGGGCATACTAAGGAGGTAAAAGCAAGTCAAAAAGTCCTATACAACACCTATCCCAAAATGCTTGGTTACCGAGATATCGCCCTATTTG
>JAHWFP010112980.1:76360-133408 GCA_023313725.1 Lithobius niger
AAGAGATTTTTGTTAAATTGGCTTTGGTAGCCTAGATTTAAGAATGCTCTTGAAACGAGTTAGTTTTTATCACATTTACTGTTATTAAGCCTGATATTATGCCGAGGGATTCCTTATTTTTACCTACTTTTTAATGAAAAATTCCTTATTTTTCCTTATTTATGACTTACAAAATTCCTTATTTCCTACTTTTTTCCCCTTAAAACCCGCTACGAACCCTGAAGTCTGTTTCCTAGTTACAAGATAGAATGCCCCTATTCAATTCATGGAAACCAAAAATGGTGGCTAAAAATACAACCCAAAAACAGTCTCTTGCTGTTAAAAACAAACTGAAAAAATAATCGGTTGCATTCTTGTTTGCAAGCTGGCAACATCTCGAGTTTGTAGCACAATCATTAGAATAAACTATTATGATTTGCTATTACGATAATAAATTATAGGAAAGACACCGGTTGCGTTACAAACTGTCAGACAAGAATATTGTTGAACTTGGTTCTCTCTTAGTGGCCTAGCATTGCAGCAACCCACTGTTGCAAAGGGAAGCCATCTTGACATGGAATCTTAGATCACTACTGATCTTTCTCCTGAGAGAAACTCATAATTCATTTTGCTGCATGCCCTCGTGCCTATCCCAAGGAACTTTTGTGGAATTTTCTCCTCAAAGTTTTATGCATGATTGAGTATGCTAAGCTTTTTAAAACCTTATTAGAGTCGATTTAGACTCTTAGGTGAACGGTTTGTCTGGGTGTTCGCTCTATAACGTTTTAACGAATGATCAGATTTCTGTCAAATTGTGCACACAGATTATATGGCACATTTGTAGGTCTAAGTTCGAAAATGGGTCGAATCCGTCGGCGAAATCCTCCACTAGAAATAATCAAAGACTTTCGTTTGCAGCAAACGTACGAGGATCGTTATTTTTTCTTCAGCCGACTGACGTCATCCATCCCCCGACCTATGGCTGGTAACTCTATAGCCCTCGTCAGCAGTTGACGTCACCACCAACTGACCAATGACTGGCGTTCGCA
Source organism: Lithobius niger (assembly GCA_023313725.1). NCBI lineage: Eukaryota > Metazoa > Arthropoda > Chilopoda > Lithobiomorpha > Lithobiidae > Lithobius > Lithobius niger. Next base: position 77,389 of record JAHWFP010112980.1, read on the forward strand.
TAAATTATTCTAGGTTGACGTTAGCACGCGGCCCACAGATATGTATGAATAACTGGGCCGGGATGCGAAATTAACGTAGACTTGGGCTACTTGTTTGGACAATCGTTCATGACTTTAGTGGTTAGTACATTTTTTTTTGGGGGGGGGGGGAGAAATATTTAAAGCAACTTCTACTGTATGACATTTTTTTCAGGGGAGGGAGGGGTGGGGGAGCGAATTCTTTAAACTCGGCCAATAACTTATGTTATCTAGTTATTTCCTCCAAATTAGTCGTGCCGTGAGGCAACGTCGCCCTCGATAAATGAAATTTTCAAAACGCCAGGACCAAACGGTTTGGAGTCTAACAGAACACCTCCCCTGCCAGAAAACTGCCAAACTGTGCTGAATATTTTGAACGCTGATTCAGTTCACTATTATTCTAATTAAACTTCTAGTTTTAAAAATGAAACCGATGAAAGAATCGTAGTGGGCTCGTCTTTAAGTAAGAGGTGTGCGCCGTCACGCCATGCCACGCAGCTGATCAAAAACTAGAAACGCAAGTGACCTCTAGTTTTACGGGTTGCTTACGCACCATGGAACCGTGCCCAAGAAATCATTTGGATTTTTGGATTGCATCCTTTAAGGAGGAATAATTAATTATTGACTGGGGTTAGGCGATTACTAGCCATATCGATTACTGAATTAGCAAGAGAAAACAAATCGACTCATACTATAATTGGTTTAAACAGGTTTATTAATTTTACTACCTGTACTCAATCTGGGTGTTCCTTCTTAAAATTACTCTCAGCTAATTCAATACACCTAACCCTTGTACATTGCTGTATTAATAATTCTTCCATAGAGAATTTACGCTGTGGAGGGTGTTGCTCCGAGGTGTTGACTGTGGTTACGACTAAGGTCGTCAAGGAGCTTTTTGAATTCAAAGACAGCCAAAGGGACAGTTAAGACTAGTTCTCTCCAATGTCAGCCAACACTGGGCCATTGGACGAATGAAAACCAATAATTGGCGACTTGAATTTTAGACCCATTTGCCAAAATGGCGACTGGCAGTACAGGCAGATACTCCAAAAGCTCTAACTCGGGAACCTTATAAGTTTTAGACATACAGTTTATGGTATTGGGCTCAGATTTACAAGTGCTGCACTTTGATTCTTTTGGAATACTTCTGGGATTAAATAAAATGTATGCATGGCAATAAATGCATGAATTAGAAAAACCATGTACCATAAAATATGTTTTGGCTAAGTGGCGAGTAGAAACAAAGAAATGGCGAGCCAAGTGGCAACTGCTGCTTGATTGACATTCGAGAGGGTTTATAGAGGTAGTGCTGGATGGTACCTCAGGTTTTGCAGACAGTGTCAGTATCAAATTTAGTACCATGGTAAGCAGTATGCTTCGATGCTTGGTAGCCATTCCAACCAGTAAGGGCCAGGGTTGTCATACAGTCTTTATTTTTTCCTAGGTAACTGACAAAAACACTTTCAAAATTCAATCAAGTCATTGCTTATTTTTTGTCTCGCTTATTTCAGTGTCTGTTAAGTGACAACTGTACAGCCAAACACTAAATTAGGGTGTTTTGAATTAGAATCAATATTACTGGTCTATGGTTTCTGATGGTTGATTTTTACGCTATTTAACGTTTCACTAAACAGATGTACACCAATGTTACACCAATACAGTGTTTTAATGTAAACCACTTTTGTAGATGTCGCTTCTTGCTCTTTAATTCCGGGAATGTGTTCTGCATCGTCTGAATTTTCTAAAATTAATCTTCTACGTGTGCAAGGTGACGGTATAGTCTGATCCACCCTTTGGAAACACTTAAGCAATAGGCGTTAGGGTTACCGGTCGTAACAGTGATCTCTTATTTGATCATGGGCGGGTTGAGCTCAACCCGGGATCCGATATGATTTCGACCTGGGGATTTCTCCATCCTTTAATGTGTCAAAGGTACAGGTGCAGAATATTTGAGATAGTTCGGGAGAAAAGTCACAAATCAGACCAGATTTTAAGGGAAAAGACGGAATGATGCCCTATAAAGTACATGAAATCAGATGAGTAGCACAATGAGTTAGGTCTAGCAAACCTAAATAGCTCCCCCAAAGAGTTGCGTACACACTCTGACAGCTTTGGTAGATCAGTACTGAGCCAGCTGTACTTAAGGGCGATCAGTAGTGATCAATAGAATGTGAATCATTCCTTGTGCAACCCCCGCTATGCCCGGTACAAGGAAGAATGCCAGAAGGATGGTAAATTCAGAGTTTGTTCCAGGGCCACGCAGTCTGTCCTTAGGAGATGTTGTCCAGGGGTCCAAGGATGCTCTGATCAGGGCTTCTAGCAGAGTGGCACACTTCAGGAAGAGTTCTTAGCTGGTTAGGGACTAGCTCCCAGAGTGAGGCTGCAAGGGGCTGCAAGGCCTTAAGTACCTAGAGCTGCAGCCAGTACCTGCCAGCTGCCACTGATGGTGCAAGGTACTTCCTGTACTATATCCTAGTATCCCATGAGCCTTCTCTGCTAGCAGCTACCCCTATGGGCAGGCAAGGCCAGAGCCATCCTGACCACTGATCTCCAGGGACGGGACCATACATCAAAGTACATAGCATTACCGGAATACATTAATAAAGATACAGAGTATATAGAATACATAGTATGGAGCCATAGCATCAAGGTAAGGAGGCCCACTAAGGCCTTAGCTTAATGGAGTAGGAGGAAGCTGTGGAAACCGTCGTTGCACTATATAATTTCTACATGTCTCTTATTATTCTGTTTTGAGTTAAGGGTGCGTAGATGGGGTTGCATTTAGTATAGGCTTAACAAAAAAATATTTCTTTTAGTTGGAACGAATGGATTACACTTCCTGTAAAATACAGTGATTTACCAAGAAATGCACTTCTTACTCTTACAATCTGGGATTGCTATGGCCCAAGAAAGGCAGTAGTTGTTGGAGGAACAACCATCCCATTGTTTGGGAAACATGGGTATGTTACCTACTGTGTTTTTTTTTTGCTTTTTGTTATCGTTGAAATTTTCAAGTGTGTTAAAAAATTTCTTTGAACGTCCTCCCAGAACATTTCGTCAAGGTATGCATGACCTTAAAGTGTGGTATGGCGTCGAAGCTGATGGCAGCACAAGCTGCAAAACTCCTGGCAAAAGTAATGGGGCTAAAGAGCAGATGAATCGTTTGGCTAAGGTAGGTTTGGTTGATTACGATTTTCAATTTTTTCATTTAAAAAAGTTGTTTCTTACTATCTGCAAAATACTAACCTTCAGTATATACTAAAATCTGAAAAAATCGGTAAACGGCATTTACTGTGGTGTAGACACGACACAATTGAAGGAAAAGCACACAATACCATACAGAAGAACACAATAAAAATGTTCACTTAAATTTTCGGCGAATTACGTGCACAAATTTCAAAAGAACGATGTAGTGACTCGTCGTTTTCTATCTTACGTCCGATGAAGGCAAACACGGTAATTCGCTGAAAATTTAAGTGAACATTTTAATTGTGTTCTTCTGTGTGGTATTGTGTGCTTTTTCCTTCAATCATGTGCTAAAATCGCTTATTTTTGCTAAAATTTTAGGACTAGTAAAAACTAATTTTAATCAGAGATAAAATTTTCGTATTTTTTAGAAAGTTTTGGTAGTTTTAAAGACAAGGTGTTAATTTTTTTTACTTTCCCCCTCCCCCCCCCCTCCACTAGTGGTGTGACAATGAAAAGTTACAATTGAAATATTTCAAATAAGTTTCATTTCCTTGAAACTTTTTAGATGGTCACGAGCCACGACAAATTTCAAAACAAGTTTCATATTAATTAAATATTTTGTAAAGCATGCTATTAAAAAAAACCCCTTTCAGCCTTTCAGTTTCGCTTTATCTTTTCAAGCTAAGGAAATTTCCTGAAAAAGGGGGGGGGGGAGATAGGAATTCCTATTTGCAACTGCTAAGCGTCATGAAAAATGAAAGTGAAACAGTCTTCATCAATCAAATATTTATCAAAATATTGCATAAAATGTCAAGTAAGCTGTAACACTGTTAGTGACCAATGAAAACATGTACGCACGCACGCACGCACGCAGACTTTAAAACTGGTTGAGTTATGCAATGGTTCTTGGTAGCTACAAGCTAGTTGCGGGCCACGGACTAATGGGAAAAATGGCATTGCCATGGTAACATCCATTGATCAAGCTAGGGATTACACTATGTGCACTATGTGTAGTTTTACCAATTCTTGATAGGCTAATAAGAAAAACATTTTTGAACTTCCATAGTTGACGGTTTCGGTACGTCTTGGTAGAGTCAAATCTTTATTGTATTCGAATTTCATAATCGCTTCTAGGAACTGTGGTTGTGTTACTTATTTGAGATATTAAAATAGCACATCACACACTAGTTTACTTAATGGTAGGGTTTTTTTTTAAATTCGAGATAGATTTTTCAAAACCTAATTATACTGTACAGAAGAATGCATACCGGGTATTTGTGCGCAAGTTTACAAATCAGGTGATGTACACTTGTATAATTCAATAGTTTACCTTCTCTTTAATAAATCAAAAAGTTGAAAATTGTTCTGCAGTGTTGCAATGTTATGCATTATTCAGTAAGAAGTTTGAAGTTTCTGTTTTTAGTATAATTTTTGCCATGGTATGCCACTCTTCGACTTAATGTCAGGTTTATCTGTCGGAATCAATTGATGTTTATTTAACCCTTTACAGCCAAGCGTCCAATTAAAAGGACGGCTACTGAACAGCAAAAAACTAAGTCCCAACGCGCAACGCGAGCTTTGTGAGGGGTCCCCGAGTAAAGCGAGCAGCAACAGCCCAGTGGTCAGCGTCCTCGTCTGCAAACCAAGTGAATGCCGGATCGAATCCCGTGACCGACCCAACTATCATATGGGACTTTAAAAAAAAAATCCAGTTCGGCATAGGCATAAAAGGGTTAAATAACTTTGCTTTCTTCACATGTTTTATTTTGCCTTCTTGGGTTGTGTATACAGGTGATTCAGAAAGTCCTGAAAAATAGGCCTATAAAACGGAGGCCTATAAAACGGAGGCCTATGAAATGCAGGTCTATAAAATGTATGCCTGTAATGGACCCAATTAAATGATAATGTTCACACGATTACTCCAAGTTTTGTACAGTGCACCTTGGATTATTGTAGTAGCGGAAAGCCCGTCGTATGTGAATGGGGTAGTATCCCCCCCCCCCCAGGAAATAAAATGTACTCAACAGGTATTGCACGGCCCCTGTTGTACCCAAGCTACATGCCTAGTGAGCTCATCTAATATCCTGCCTCATTAACTTTGTGCAACATTTTATTGTGAAACCAGGATTTGAACCCAGTAACCGAAAAGGTTTGAAATTCGTTGATATCTCCAACCATATTCTTGTATTGCAGTGCATTTGGATTGCCAGACCGAAAACCTTGCAAACCTCTAAACAATTTAGTTAAATTTAATGAATTTCTGGAACTCAGGGTTTGAACCTGTAACTGAAACATTATGAAATGCGGTGATATTTTCAACCGTATTCATGTGTTGCAGTGCATTTGAATTGCCAAACCGAAACCATCGCAAATCTCTAAACAATTTAGTCAAATTTAATGAATTTCCTGAACTCGGGGTTTGTATACGTAACTAAAAAGGTTTGAAATGCATTGATATTTTCAACCGTAGTGCGTCTGTAGTAGTGCAATTTAGCTGCGTAATAAACAACTTAACTGCCGACTTGAACGCTGACACTGCCCGGATGTCGGAAACAAACATTAGATATTTTCCGGTTCAGAATGTAACTAAGCCATATCCACCTTAATTCAACACTACATTTTGCAATGCAATGGCGAAGCCTTTGATCAAGATTCGACAAACTCCCTCAATCATATCCAGTGTAATTGTTTGACAGATGTCAACAATACAGTGCCTTAGCTCCTGAACGGTCCCCGGGTGATGTACTGCGCCTAGCCCGTTCCTCAGACAGTCCCATAGGAAGCAGTCAGGAAGGGTTAGACCAGGACTTCTCGGTGGTCATTCTACTGCTCCTTCCCTCCCAATCCACCTGCCACCAAAGGTCTGATCCAGCCACTCCTGTATATTGCGTCCAGAGTGGGGAGGAGCACCATCGTGCTGATACCATATGGCACAAGTAATTCAAGGGATGCACATAGCAAGCCTTTATTAGATTGAACAGGAGTTTTTGTTTCACGTGCTAATAAAATTAGGCTCCCCTGTATCTATAGTATATGCCTACATTTTATAGGCCTACAACTTGTAGGCGTACATTCATAGGCCTATTTTTCAGAACTTTATGAATCACCCTGTATGCCTAATTAGGCAGTATAATTTTTTTTTTAAAGCTAGAGTTGGACACTAGCTTGACAATGGTAAAAAAAATGGTGCCAAACATAGAAATTTAAATTAATTTTTTAATATTGTGTAAAATATTGAATAAAATATTGTATAAACAAGTTTCAATTGATCTTTTTTATATTTAAATTTACAGGGGGATGGATTGGGAGAGGACCCAGGATTTTGAGTTCACTCGATTGAAGAGGGGAAGGGGAGTCGCACCTTTTTTTAGGTGCTTTCTGTGGGGGAGTTGTGGGTGGGTGAGGAAAAAACAGTGACTGAACTAGAAAAACAGTACAATTCTAAACTTCCAAAATTGTTTTCAGCATTAGAAATTTTGAAAAAAATACTTTAGGTTTTGGGGCAGGAGGGAGGGGGGTTCCTTTGTCACATAAGTGTTTACAGGGTGTTGAAAATATCAGGGTCAATGCTTGTGTTGTCAATACAGTAGACTTTTTAAAAATATATTTGGTCTTGGGGGTAGGGGGGTGGGGGTGGTCTTCATCTTGAAAATGCAGACTGTGTTACATTTAACGCATTCAAAAGTTGTAGCTACAAATCTAGATATGCAGGTGGGTTAAAAAAGCACATCCGGGGACATTTTCGAGAACGTTGTGTTTTTAAGTGGTACCTTGTTCTTACTTCAGAAATGTTGCAAGACATTTTCCACGTCTGGGCCCAATATGCCAATGCGGGCTACCATTTAATTAATTTGACTACAGAAATCGTCTAGGGATAACCTGAGAAGGCTTACTTTTTTTGTGGGGGTTGGGGGGGGGGGGGTTATTATTTGTGTGCTTTGATGGGGCTCAAGTTTTTTTCATTGTCTTGTGGGAGGTGGGGGGGGGGGAAATATCGAAATTTTTAATTCAACTGTCGCGCATTCAATTCCTCCTCCACTATAAATAATGTTGAAAAATTCCTATTATTTTAATCTGCTGGTTTGCTCATTAAAAATTAAACTAGAAACTCCCAGAATGAAACTAACATATTCTCACCCTTTATGCTTTTGATAGTTAACCAAAAAGCATCGTAACGGACACATGATGAAGGTGGACTGGTTAGATCGTCTTACATTCCGTGAAATTGAAATGATTAATGAGCAGGAAAAAAGATGCTCAAACTTTATGTACCTGATGGTTGAATTTCCACAAATTTCTTTTGATGGCTTGGAGTACTACGTAGTTTATTTTGAAAAGGTAAACTAGTTTCAATAAGGTATTTGTCTTAAAAGTGCATTATAATTATATTAGTTAAAATATATGATGGTCTTCATATTTTTGCAGGATGGTGACAAAGTATACCAGCTTAGAATGCAAGCAGACATGGTTGTTAATCCAGAGTCTGATTTGCTTATGGTAAGAATACAGTTTCTGCTTTGCTCGTACACTTAACAGCAAGCTGTACAAGGTGAATAAAGTTTGTCAGTAAGAAGATTTGATTGTAATCCATTAGATCATGGTGTTTTTGAAGTAATGTTCTGTATCAGTTAAGTGACATGGTTTAATTTAGAATAATTTTGTGAAGCCACGGTTTAAAAATGGGACAATTATTTGTGGGACACTCTTAAAGTAGGTCTTTTACAAAATAGAAAAAAAGTTGGTTTCTGTCGACTGATAACAAATATAGCAATACTGATTAAGGCATTGTTTATTTATTTTGTTTTAAATATAGCCACTATGCCTACTTAAAGGTTTTTACCCTTTTGAATTGCTGTCTACTTAAGCTAGTTTATAACTATAACCAAGCCCATAATTGTGTCCATATTGTGTAACACTTGCTGTAGTTAAATAAGGGTAGACAAATATAGGAAGTATTATCACCAGTGACGTTGGGAAATATTATCTCATTCTGAAGTCCAGTGATTTGTGATAAGAGCCGCATGTAATATAACACAAGTTTAAATGGTCGTGAATTACTGGATTTTCATGTGACAAGTTAACAATGGCTTCATGAAAATAAGACGACTACAGGTGATCAAAACTGTGTAATACACCTGCACTGTATAGCTAGGCTTATGGACATGGGTATCTTCACAAAACGTGTAAAGGTAAAGTGCATAAACCCGGAAGTGGCATCTTGGGTTGCAGCTGATTACTTTGCTTACTTTTTTTTTTAGGCTTGCTCTTAGACTACATTTTAAACTTTGAATGAGAATTTTGCTTAAAAATTATTTGAAAAAAAAGCAAAATGTTTAAGTAACAGTTAATGATCTTGCGTTTACTTCTACGAAGATATGATTGGTTATGTTGTGGGTGATCTTGTTTTTGTGTTAGGCTTTCGTGTACAGTGTAAGGTAATACATGTCAATAATGGTGTCCTTCATAATACTAATGTTATGAATGAATGGCTGTTAAATGCAATTGTTTTGTATCATTTGGTTTCATCGTAACTTGAAACTACTATTTCTCTGTCAATAGTACTTTAATTGGCATGATTTTCCTAAGATTCTGAGACCTGTAGACTTGGCCTTTTGCCAACTTTTATTAGTTGGAGTGGGCACTTACACGGCCAGCTGGATTGCACATTTACCACATGAAATACCATACAGGTGTGCCTGGCTTTACCTTATGGTTGCTTCAATGTGGAATGATTTTATGTTAAAATGGCATTCGTTGGGAAATTTTATAAAACTAGCTGGGAAGGTAAGGATAACATTGAAGATGACGACTTACGCAATTTCCCAAATGATGTGAGAACTGATTAGGTTTAGTGGGATGTGGAATTGTGTTTGTATGTCTAGTCCTGTGTTAAACTGTGTGACCTTTTGTGCATCAATAACTTTTGTAGGTTTGTAATTTTCGTAAATTTTCTAGTCTGTAGTTATAGACCATAACTTTGGTTAGGAAAAATAAGCAAGACAGAAACGTGTAGTGTAGCTTTATACTCGGGGAAAACATTTCCAGTTTATCCAAGAATTGAGATTTTCGTGCCGTCAGAGGTGTTTACATAAGTGTGCAGTGCTTGAATGGCCAATATGGACGTTAACACATTGCTCTCTCCAACAACTTTGCTGTAGTTAGCTCCAGTGTTTTAGTTTTTTTTTTCTTTATTTGCTAGGGAAGTTTGTCAGAGGATTGGTTGTGCAATTAGGTTAGTTAGCTAGGGCATATATTTTTCATACCAACTTAACACGTAGATCCTTGCATTGGGTGAATACAGAAGTGGGGCTAATCACTCAAGCCCGCTTCCTCCACCTAACAAAAAAGCGCTCATTTGTTTAAATTAGAGAGTGTGTGGCAAAAACAATTGGGTTGCCATTTTGTTCTGATAATAATAACCTAACAAGACCAGTTAAATCCAGATCACTAAACTAACTTCTTACTTGATACTACGTTTTGTTGCTCCTGGCTAAGTCATCTTACATTTATTATTGGATTGACAACATATTCACATGTATTGATCAATACCTGTGAATACATTATCGACTCGAATAAATGTAAGATGAGTTAACCAGGAGCAGCAATGCATAGCATCAAGTGAGAAGTGAGTTTGAATAAATTCGAATGATAGCTATTCCTGTTTAGTTTTTATCAAGTGAGTTGAATTCTGAAAAAATCTGATCCTTTGTTTTTATTATTTTTCTGTGTATAACTGTATATGTTATTTGATATTTTTAATGCGTACATGTCTTATGCTGCAATTTGCACATTAATCTCATTTATGCAACATAATGTGAACCTATAACGTTCGTAATAATTTACAGTTCTGGTAATCATTTACAATTGTGAATTTTTAAAGAATACTTTCTGTACACTTAGCTGTTTTAAGAAATTTCTTTAGCATGTTCAGCCTTCATTCATTCTAACCTTCCATTTAGAACTAAGGATAGTCATTTAAAGCAATTAAGGAATATGTTCAAGCAAAATCTTATTTCATCTAGAAGCTCATCAAGTTCAGATTGTCAATGGTGTCCACGTGTTGGTGTCAACTGTGGAAATCAAGTCATTACATAATATCTACCCCAAAACAAAACTTATTAAGGATTCCCACCGAGCTTTTCGACCGTGTGAAGTCATGATGATACCTATAAACCGAGCTAAAAACCAGCTTTATTCACCGCATGGAAGAATTTATTTTCGTGATACAAAAAAAGCGTTACCAGTAGCGACTAAATAGGCAAATACCAACGTTTTTATAGCCGACGAAAATGTACATTACCTATTTTTTTTTTAGCAATTCCCTCCTTTTGAGCTATTATTCCCCTAGAAGCTTGAAAGTTGGCTTACCAGCCGGGCTTGTACTACTGCGCATGCGCAAGAATGGGTCGGCTATATAAACTCGGCGCAGCCGTCCGATGGCATCATTTCTCCTAGGGCGCTCACGTCAACGTGATCGCCTTGCGCTCCATCCTCTCCTCGTCCACCCGCCAGCGATCCTCGTCCGCTCCCGCATGATGTCTTCTGAGATCCTACCGGTTGAGGCTCCGTTCCCAGCCATTCCTTCTACAGTCCTTGGATCCGCAGGCCAGAGGGCCACTCCATCTTCCTCTAGGATCAGGATAATTCCTCCCACCACGGTAACACATCGTCGGTCCGAACACATCCTACTCACCGATCCTCTGCTGTTCGACAGCCACTCAATCCGCCGTCCGCTACCTTCCCGTTGTTAATTACCTCATTTCCTTCTGAAGAAACCAGGGGCGCTTTTGTAGATGCCGATCCCCCTTAGGTCGTCTCCCATACATTTCGCAGGCGCCATCCTCTTGTATCGTGCCTGCTTCAACTGCTGGTCCCTCGATCCTCGGACGTGCGCTCCACCATCCGCCTCCGTCCTTACCTTCACCAGCCTTTACTGTTCCTCTTGGATCATCAAGCCAGCCTTCACCAACCTTTCATCCACCAGACTCCATCCGCCTGCCCGTTCCCGTACCAACCTTTCAGCGACGCTTCTGCTTTCCTGTCCTTTCACCAGCATGCTCGTCCTCTCTGGACAATATACTAGGACACGATCCACCTCCACCTCCTTCGCCTGTTCCAGTGGACCAATACTTTGTGAAGAACTGCCAGCTTCTCCCAACTTTGACATCCACTACACTATTCTAGGACATCAGTCGCCAGACTTCACCTCTTTCACGGTCCCCACCGATCCTTCGCTCCTGTCAAATAGCGATCCCAGGAATCACTGCCCTGACACCACAGGAAAGATTGGAACAACACGTGCCCATCAGCACATCCTCCGTTACCGTCCCTCACTCTCGCATTTTCTCCTGTACGTCCGCCATTACTCCACCTCACGATCCGCTTCATCTAGGAGACTCTCACAGGCCGTGATCCTCCACACTGAAGCACTTTCAGTCCGTTCCTTTCTTTCTTTCAAAAAAAAAAAGGAAGAAGAGAAAAGGACAATAAAAACAGACAGCAACGCACAAATAATCCAAACCTTGAGGTTTGTAGAACTACAAGGATGCCGTTCACAACCTGTAGCACTTGTTCCATCTAGGATTCTCGCTAAGCAATGCTCCGCCACTTTCTACCTTCGATCTGCCTCAATCGTTTCCCATCTGCATTCGCCACACCACGATCCTCAAGTTTTTCGTTCAGCTTCTATCCCATTTCGGGTCGGTCTACACCACCTCCTATCCTTTAATCACTACCAGAGTTACTCCACATCATCTTTTTACAGCATTGGCAGAACACACGTCGATCCTCCTGTACCACCGCTTTCCGATCCGCCTTCGTCGTCTGTCCGTTGTGAAGAACACCCATTCTTCATTTTCTGTAGTCAGCCTTCATAGTTTAAAAAAAAAAAAAAAACAAGAACAAAACAAACAGCAAACGGCCGTCACCAGCCCCAACTCCTAGATTACTATACAAAGACTCAGGGTGAAAAATGGAGGGGGAAGGGGCGGGGCAATACCATCGTATTTGCCCTGGCTTCGTCCGCAATCCCATTCAGACGCGGTACCATGACATTTAACAAGCTCAAACCTGAGATGCTACTTGCGCTCCTTCCGCTCCACAATGTTGCACCCACAGGCCATGCTATGTTTACAGGTTCCACCACCAGACGCCACCTCTGTCGTCCGCCTCGCTTTTTAAATTGGCGGACCCAACGGTTTTCTTGTGTCCTCTCTACCGCACAACCATGTCCGACTCTTCGTCTGAAGATCCCGTCCCTCGTACCAACTCAACACCACCAAAGGATGATGCACCGACGAAGGAAATTAATGTTCCTTCTCCAACAGCATGTAAATGCTTAGGTTTTTCCGGAAAATCTGCCGCAATCCACTTTGATCCACATCCCTGCTGCCAACGGCACAGGCAGTGTAACGGACTACATCGGAACTGCCGTGTTTGTGTCGCCATTTCGCCGCATCGCTGGACTCTCACCCGCAAGAGACAACATCAGTCACGACAAAGGATGCTACGAGCGGCTAGTAAGCGGGAATAACAGAAAAACCTTTCTCAGACTCAACCTTTAACTACGGCAGAACCCTTGTCTTCAAAAAAAAGCCCCCAAACGTGCTGCTCCTCATCCGCTGCCTCCCGTCCATCCTCACAAACGTCCTGCTCTCCCGGCTACAGAGTCGATCCCTGCGGTTGCCGGTACGTCAGAGGTAAAGCCCACGGCAAGGATCAAAGTTGCTCAACGTCGTCTCGCTCTTACCAAAGCGCCATCCTCAACTTTACAATCACCACCGTCCTCTCAGAAGCCGCGTCCTTCGTCGTTATCCACTCCCGTCCGTGTTCAGCCTTCTGGTCAAGATTTTCAAGTGTTCTCCCCATCTAGTGCGCCGTTCCCTTCACGTCCGACTCCATACCCAGCGTTTGCAGAGGTCCGCTCTGCCATCACACGAGGCCTACAATTCTCAGCCAGGGAACAAGAAAACCTCGATTTTAACTTGCGGTTCTTCGACTGGTTCAAGACTGAACTCAACACTCTCCGATCCGCACAATCCGCAACGTCGGCCCTTCACGAAACAGCTACAGAAGTAGAGGCTCTGCGATCCGAGAACAATCTCCTGCGTGCTTCGAACATTGCACATTCCAACGATCCCCGAGCTCGTTAACCAACGATACCGATCCCTACGTATTAATTACGCATTACTACGTGCGTGTAATGCTTGGGTGTCCCTGATCCTTGCCTCTCCTCCATGGAGAGCCTACTACTGTGCGCGCTCCCGCACCCGACGTCTCAGGCTTGCTCCGTCCTCCGCTCCTACTCAGCCTTCGCTGCATCCTGCCTCTGCATTTACGTCCCCCTCTCCACCGATTCTCCAGGTCCATCAAGACGCTCCATCTCCTCTGCCGTCTCCACTAAGAGACCCTTCGACTACGTCTTGTGGATACCACACCCTGGACAACGATCCTCCCACAGTGGTCCTCGCCTCTCCAATATCGCTCGGGCAGGACGCTCTCACCACTAGTCAATTTCACAAAATTTCCTCATATTCCGTTTGGCAGTATGACAACGCACCAAGTTACGTTCCTGTTTACCATGGCATCACTCCGACCTCATCATCATCTACAGACGTCACGCCGTGCTCCACCTGTCGTAACAAGGCTTCGGGTGTCTCTCTAGGATTTCGTGTTCTCCCTTCATAACTCTCTAGTGCTCAAACCTTCAATAGTTCAATAGTTTGTCCTCTTCAGGCTTCTTTTTTTTTTTTTGCTAGTTTTAATCTCACATTTGGCTGTGTGAGAGTAAAACTAGCAAGAATAAAGAAGCCTGAAGAGGACAAACGTGTTGGGCCCATAATTTGTACGAACTGTGAGACTTATTGTTTGTCGCAAATTAACTAAACAACAGCTGAAGTGAACATTGAATTAGCGTGTACCTCTGAACGATATCTCAAATTATTCAATGCAGTAAGCCACATGCATCTTTCATATGTTATCAGGTGATTAACAAAACAGATTCCCATTGCACATAATGGTTAGCAACATTGTCGAGCAAAAACGACTTAAATATTGTCAATACAGTTAAATTCGTCACAGTCGTATTGTTTGTGTTTGTGGTGGTTGTAACCTACCACGGTCATAAGAAATGCATAAAAATACATACGCCACTTATTATTTCTGTTTGATAGTTTAATTTGATGTAGAGACATGAAACTGCTAGAACTAAAGGTGTGTTTGTTTACTCCGATGCAATTTAGCCTAAAATTGGCAGTTAAATGAAATTATAATTGACATTGATCAGAAGAGGCCATATGCGTTCAAAACAATCTCCTCACCCCCCCCCCCTCCGAACCGATAGTTAATGCAAGATAAACAATAGAGACTCTCATTGAAAATAAATGCACACAACATTGCTAAAGGTAAAACGACAAATATATTCGATACCTACAGCTAATGCTGCACCTATTTTTTATGTTTGTATTTGTAATCCCCGTAGCAGAATCAGCGCGGAATCAGTAGTAGAAATGGCCGAAATTTGCCCACAACGGCTTTCCACTGTCCGCCATGGAAGGCCGCCATGGACAAATTCGGCCATTTCGGCATTTTTTGACCGATTTTGACAATCCAATACACCATTTTAATCGTCTCGACAAGCCCTTTCCATTGGTGGAATAGTCAGATCAATAGGGTAAAGCACTGAAAAGTTATTCCATAAAAACCAATAAACAAGTGAGTAACCATTGGGTAATAGCAGATTAGCTGCAGACAATCTTTTTTCTGACCTTATTGGTGTCGCAGACAGTGGCAGAAAGTTCTGCTTCTGGGTCCCCATGGCAGAATCAGTGCGACGTGCGACGTACGTCGCAGATAGTTGAAGGCCGCCGCAGACAAATTTTGGCCAAATTTCTGCCGTTTTGTCAATTTTTGACGATTTTGACCTTCCAATACACCATTTTAATCGTCTTGACGAGACCTTTC
Organism: Lithobius niger; assembly: GCA_023313725.1. Classification (NCBI taxonomy): domain Eukaryota; kingdom Metazoa; phylum Arthropoda; class Chilopoda; order Lithobiomorpha; family Lithobiidae; genus Lithobius; species Lithobius niger. The sequence continues at coordinate 92,557 of JAHWFP010112980.1, forward strand.
CATTGGTGGAGTAGCCAGCTCAATAGGATAAAGCACTGAAAAGTTATTTCATAAAAACCAATAAACATGTGGGTAACCATATGATAAAAACAGATTAGCTGCAGACAAATTTTTTTCCGACAATCTGTGTCGCAGACAGTTGCAGAAAGGGCTGCCTCAGGGTCTGTGATACTTATAAGTTATGGTGGTGACATAGCAAACAAAACGGCCAAGTCAATTTCAATTTCGCCATCTACACAAGTTGTCGGGAGCTTCTTTTCCACCACTCCTTACAGCCTAGCTATGCAGGGAAGCAACCAGAAATGATCAGGGGCAGCGTTTCAGTTACTCCCAAGCTGCACAGAAGTGTTGCGAAAACTGATGGAAAAAAAATGTATTGTAAACTTTACTTTCAAACTGACGAAATGATGATAATAATTAACCAGTACTCGTGGAAACTGGAATTTGCAGTGAAAATTTGTCCGATTTTGCCAACTCGACAACTCGAATTTGCCAACTGTATGTGTTTCTTGGATTGTTGGGGGGGGGACTCCCCCCCATCCCCCCTTTTGCTTCGGCCCTGCCCACTTCCCCTTCCCCCACCCCATGCACACTTTCCCCACTCCCTCTTCTGCCCGCCTGCCAGCCTGCCCATTAGTTACGCAGTTTGGTATTATCCTCCTGTAACATACGCCGTTTTAGCAAACAGCCCCCCCACTTCCCCGCGCGCACTTCTCCACTCCCTCTCCTGCCCACCCACCCGTTGGTTACACAGTTTGGTATTATCATCCTACAAACCTGCCATATGCGGACGGTAACCCTGCCCAATGCGGACGGCATTGTTGTTTTCATTTTGTTTTGGAACCAGTCATTCTTGACATGCATTACGAACACTGAACTTATTGACTAATAATGCTTTTGCTGTTTTCATTTTGATTTGGAGCCAGCTATTGTTGGTACGTATTATTAACTTAAAATCACACACACGCTCACGGACGACCAACTTCACTAAGAGAAATAAATAAAGATAGATCTTTTTAGTGCTATTTTTTTTTTGCATTATAATAACAAATGAACCTATCAGGTAGTTATAATGTTTAAAAGACATCCTTACTTACGCATAAGAACTGAACAAACTTTAGGATGATGTTCGTGGCCTTCCAACAGCAGTTAGTGAGGGTTAAAACTGTACTTTAGTATGTTGTGTGAATTGTGATATTACCAGCAGAAGCGGACTGGCTAGATTATGGCGTTCCTGCTGGCTCCTTCCCCTAGAGGCTTACATACTCTAAATTATTTTTGTATAAAAGTGGCTCCTAGCCTTTGACTAGTCTGTGGACTTATCAGTTTGCTTCTGTTTACTAGTTTTAAGTTGCTTTATCTAAGACTTTTTTTTTTACTTGTTAGGAAAACTTGGTTGAAAGCAAGCATCATAAGTTAGCACGCAGCCTCCGGAGTGGTTTAACCGACAAGGATCTTAAGCCCAATGCAGCTACTAGAGACCAATTAGCCGTAACGTTTTTACCATGCAATCATTCTGTTTAAGTGGTATTTTGTGGTAACTAACCTGGAATAAAATACAGTTTGTTTAATTTATTTGACAGACTATTGTGGGCTATTCTCCTACTAAGCAGCTTACTTCAGAGGAACAGGATTTAGTTTGGAAATTCAGATTTTATCTTAGCAATCAAAAAAAGGTTAGGCAATCAACAGAAACTATAGTAGTTAAAATTTAATTCATGAGCACTAACCGTTAGTACATTTACAGGCACTAACTAAGTTTCTGAAGTGTGTTAATTGGAACTTAGCTGCAGAAGCAAGGCAGGCATTAGAATTGTTACATAGATGGGCTCCAATGGATGTGGAAGATGCCCTAGAATTGCTGTCGCCGCTTTTCTCTAACACAACTCTCCGTCGGTATGCAGTGACACGATTAAAACAGGCTCCTGATGAGGTAAGATTTTAAATTTTAAATTATGAGACTTTTTATTTATACTGTTTTCTTGTGCCAGCCTTATGGGAACAAATTATGGTTGTGTCAGGTTTGTAAACTCCTAACAAGTTCTATCTTGAGGTTTCGCGTCGTCAGTTGCTAGCATGTAACCTGCGATCACTGGCGGTCTTTCAGGTGATTATGTCGTAACCTCTATTCATGTTTCATCCGTCCGTACCTACCATCTCCGCTTTTCATATCGTCAGTCAATTATGTGGTTGGCTGTGGAACCTGGTCTAGATTTTAAATAATTTTTCTGTAAGAATTAATGCCGGATCTACCCAGAATGCCCCTTGTAGTATGAGCATGCCACCATGGTGGGAAGACTGGTACAATCTGGACCAAGACGAACATTTGGCGACGGCAGAATCTTGAGGGATTTTCCCCACGCCTTCTTTTGGATCAGTGGCAAGAGAGGGTTCTTACTATCTGCAAAATAGTAGCCTTCACTATGTGCTAAAATCGTTTCGATTTGCTTTTCTTACCCGAATTTTTAAAACCCTTTAATAGTTTAAAACCAACAATGCAATGAAGTTAGCCCAATTGCCATTTGGGGCGTTGTATTGTTGTCTACATAAGTGAGGATTGATGGCTATTGTTGTATTGTTGTCTACAACAATGCAACAATAGCCATCAATCCTCACTTTTGTTTCAGGTACTTCTACAAGTTGGATGCATGGGAACTTGCGTCCTGCTTTTCTTGTGGTTTGCCACGGATACCCGGAATAAAGTATTGGTAACGGGAAGGCCTGGAGTCGGGGGACTTCCCGTCCTGTACTAGTTTGACAACACCCCTAGGCTGGATGTTCATCCTGCATGTTTGGAAGGGAAGGATGTGTATTTTCGCTGAATCTGCTTACATTGAGTATTTTTAGTAAGTAGTTTATTTTTACTAACCTGTGGGGGTTAGCCCTAAACCCGAATGCGTTAGGCCTTCTTTTTGCACGAGATCTTAGATCGTCTTTTCGGTTGTTGATTTTGGTCGATCATATTTTATTTTGTTTGCGGACATGTTTCTGCTTTTTTTCTCATTGAATGGATTGCATTTTCAAGTTTAATTCACGTTTTTAGACTTGCTCGTAGCATTAGTCCCCTCAGCCGCCGCCGATAGCCGAAGCCGCCGCCGGAAATAGGTCAGCCGAATATTCACCTTATTTTTCTTTGGCTAGCCATTAACCAGCCGCCGCCAAAAAATATACAGGCTAGCCATAAAATAATTTTTAATTTGTTAAATATCACACTTTCGGTTCGGTCTCACTTTTGGAACAGTGTGAATTTGTACCTTGAATCTTCGAAATGTGAATAGGACATAAAAACTTCCTCTTGGCATCAAGTTAGCACACACAAAATTGAGCGAGCGATAACACAGGACTGGTTGGGGTATACGGCCTCTATCCGTTCTTCGCTGCCTGCCAACTTTAGCCAATGAGCTTGTCCTGAGCTGGTCACATGACTGAAACTCCCTGCTTGCTGGGCGCACACAGCTGCTAAAAATGGAAACCAGGAGATATCGCTCGCACGATTCCGTAGCAACTTGACATTAAAGGGACACCTGGCCTGCCTTATAACATTCCGCCTGCCTTATAACATTCCGCATGCCTTATAACATTCCGCCTGCCTTATAACATTCCGCCTGCCTTATAACAGTTCACGCTGGTCGCCTTCCGTGTAAATATGAAAATCAAGGTCATCTGAGATAGTAGCTGCGTTGAAGAACGTAGCTATTGTCTCATTTGGCATTGTGCCTAATAGACGAACCAGCATGAACACAATAATTGTGTCGTCACGAACCGTATTGATTCTTGTATTTTAACATCACAATTTATAATTTTCTAGACTAGTGTGTTAGTCTAGAACACTATTTTGCTTCGGCGATCTATTGGAATAATTAATTTTAATTTCTAATCGTCGGTAGAAAATTTCTACTACCTGTAAATTAAATTGCATTCAGTTCCTGAGTGCTCTTTATGACTTGAGGTTTTCGCTCTCCTGATCCGGCCAGTGCGCAACCCCACTGCGCATGAGTCACCATGCACAGTCCTCCTATAAAAGCAGACAACTCGCCCCAGGCGGCCATCTCTTTTCCTCAAGCTCTCGTCGCAGACGTCTCCTGAAGCTCCATTCCCGTTCGCCGTTCTTCGTTCGTCGTTCGCAGCCCTTTCGTCGTTCGCATACCATTGCCTGGAACTTCGACGCCGCCTGCTGCCGTTCGTCGTGTGCTGCCCATTCGCCCTTCAACCGTCCTTTCGTCGTTCGCCGTTCGTTGTTCGCACACCTTGCCTAGAACTCCTACGCCACCTTCTCCCGGTCGTCGTGTGTTGCCCGTTCGCCTTTCAACTTCCCGTTCGTCGTTCGCATGCCATTACCACAGGCCTCGACGCCATCTTTTCCCGTTCGCCGCTCGTTCATCGTTCGCCTGCTGGCCGTTCGTCGTTCGCCCTAGCCGCTCGTCACTCGCTGCCCGTTCGTCGATCACCGTGACCGTTCGCCGCCCGCATCATTCATCATTCACAAACGCCAACGTTCGCCGGTGTACTATGGATTCCTCACCATCAAGTCTGCTACCACTGGATCCCAGCATCGTAGTGCTGCCGTCTCCACTTCAACCTACAGCCTCATTGACCCAAGATCACCCAGCTTCATTTTTGTCCTGCGCCCAAAAGCCTCCATCAACTTCGACATCTCTCGTCCCACAGCAACATGATGTCCAACCCCTCGACTTGTCGTCAGCTTCGCATCCTGGAATGACATCAGAACCCTTGTCCAAGCAGGAAATTCATCGTCTCATGTACCGTTCCATCAGGGAAATCTCCTACAAGAACCGCCCTTCTGCACCGACGGAGAAACTTCCTTCAAAGGCCACTTCGTACATCCATGAATGGATTGCATCCTCTGACATTGAAGCTCGCAAACGGAAGCAGCCTTCTGCCCAACCGCCTTCAAAGAAACACCGTCCTAATATTTCCACAGCTGACCTTCAGCAACTCTTATCCAACATCTTCAACACTGAAGACGACCTCGACTTAGCCTCCACTTTAGGCCATCAGCCTCCGCATTGAGTCATTTTTGCACAACCACCACTCGACCCTTACAAAAATTCCCTTCAAGCTGACGACGACCCGACAGCCATCCCCCTGTTTGACCTTCTTAAGGCAGTCGAAGCCATCATTCCCGACGACTACCTCTACAAACCCGACACTTCCACCCCAAGCCGAAGAACAGGGGTCTTTCGACAGGATTCGGCTATGGCCTCCGGGACAAGAACAAACGTGAAAAAGCAATGATTGGACAGTCCACAGCCTTGCTCACTACGCTCCTCAGAACTGGAGGCTCCCTCCTAGGCTAAGGCAACCCTCTTGAACTCGACCAGGATCCACCACCTCCCCGTCCAGGACTTGAATCCTGGTACTTCAGAGCAACTGGTGACGGCGCTGCCAACCCCGCCAGTTTGAAACTTACCAACAATCTGAATTTCTGTCTACCGAAACCAAAATAGAATTCGGCACTGCCCTCTACATCCCCCGTCGCACCGAGGTACCGACAGCCGTGCTCCGTGAAAACGACAAGATACTCCGCCTAGGCCTTCGCGCCAACTCCCAAGCTGACGTCCTCGCCACAGCTATCAATGCACTTTGTGAGAGTCTCCCTCGTGAGACCAGTCAAAAGAACATCAAGTACCTTCATTTTCTCATATCTGAACTTTTCAAGAAAATGTCCTTCGCTTCATATCACTCCTTTAACTGGTTTACCAAGGCGCTGTTTAACTCTACCCTCCTACTTAGGGACATCGCTTTAAGCACCACCTCCAATTTGAACACATCCACCAAACACGTCCTCCACAACCAATCTCTTCACGAGACGGACACTCTCTTCAGAGGCCGCATCCCAACCCTTGCTCCTCATCTGGACATCTCCCGCAAGCCTAAGAAAGTGTTCAAGCCATCAAACAATCAACCCTTTCGGAAGCCATACCAAGAGCACACCTCTGACTCAAAGCCACCACCTCTACACCCTACGACCAACAACCAATTGTCCCGGGATAAGAGGAAACTATCTCCCCGTCAAAATCAGTCCTTTCGAGGGAACAACCACAACAACCCACGCAATAACAACAAGATCAGAAGGAGCTTCACCCCCAACAATCCCAGCAAGTACTCCTCCGCCTCCAGCCGCAAATCCTTTCACCGCAAGTGACTATGCCCATGCTGTCCCTGTAGGCGGCAGAATCAGTCACGTCAAATCAGCATGGCACCGGATAACAAACGACAGAACAATCCTCTCAATCGTATCTCATGGCTTTCAACCATCCTTCAACTCAAAACCCCCCATGGCATCCACCCCTCCCTGGGAGTTAGCAACCAAGACCTCACCCGCTCTTTCCAAAGAAGTGACCACCCTTCTGGCCAAAAACGCAATCCGCCTCTGTCCCGACCATTGCTTCTACAGCTCCATCTTCCTGAGACCGAAGAAGTCCGGTGGGGAGAGAATGATTTTCAACCTAAAATCACTAAATCACTACATGAACAACGACCACTTGAAAATGGAGACCCTTCACTCCATTCGCCTCTCCCTCAAGCCCCTGGAATGGACAATGTCGATCGACCTCGAAGATGCATACCTCCATATCCCCCTACACAAAAAGTGCCTCCACTACTTCCGTTTCATCTATCAGGGGAAGATCTTCGAATTCCAAACCCTTCCATTCAACCTCAACGCTGCTCCACACATCTTCACGCTCGTCATGAAGCCTATCCTGAGTCACCTTCACCGTCAACAAGTAGGAGCCAACGGCTTCCTCGACGACTGGCTCCTAAACAACATGTCCCCACCAAGTCCGGCAAGACACTCTCTTCACCATTCAGCTCCTTCACAGCCTAGGCCTCGGAGTCAACTGGAAGAAATCGCGACTTCAACCTGCACAAACCTTCATCTTCCTCGGCGTAGAGTTCAACCTTATGAACGCCACCGTCACACCGTCAACGGACAGGAAAACCGACCTACTAGATCATTGCCTCTCCTTTTTCCAGTCCGCAACTCACTCTATAGCTTCCCTGATCTCCCTCATAGGCAAAATGGACTCAATGGCCGACCTACTTCCCTACGGGCGCTGGATGACTCGAACGCTCCACTACTTCCGCATCGACCATTGGAGCAACCATCTTCCATCATCAGAGATACAGATGCCATCCGACCTGGTGGATGAATGCTGCAAACCTGTCCAGGACTATGCTTCTTCACGAACCTCCTCCCAACCTCCTACTTCTAACCGATGCATCCCAAACGGGATGGGGAGCTCACATAATGGACAACGAGGTAAACGGGACCTGGCCTCCCAACACGACCGAGCACATCAATATCCTCGAACTGATCCACAATGCTCTTCTCCACTTCCGTCACCTTGTAACAGGCAAGATCGTCCAAGTCCAAGCCGACAACTCCACCGCAGTCGCCTACATAAGGAAAGAAAGAGGAACACATTCTCGGACCCATCATCAGATCACCTCCGAAATATTCAACCTATCCTTGGAACTCAACACAACTCTCCAACCACTCCACATCCCAGGCAACCGCAACGTGATAGCCGACGCACTATCACGGAAGAACCCACCATCTGGGAAATGGTCCCTCAAGACATCAAGTTGCGAATCTCTCTTCATCGTCCGAGGGAAACCCATGATCGACCTCTTCGCCACGAGTCACAATGCCAAACTTACCCAATTCGTCAGCCCAATTCCGGACGACCTAGCTTGTGCAGCCGATGCTCTAACCTTCCCATGGAAGAACCTGTATGCCTTCTTGTTCCCTCCATTCAAGCTTCTCCCAACCGTGCTAACGAAAATCGAACAGATCCAGGGACTGTTTCTTCTCATCGCACCGAAGTGGCCGGCAGCCCCTGGTTCCCTCGCCTACTCAACCTTCTTGTAGACACGCCAAGAGAACTACCAAACCCTCCGGATCTCTTATCCCAACAGAAGGACCCGAACTCCAGCATCTTACATCTGCACGGGTGGCTACTATCATCCAACTCATCAAGGAGGCTGGAATTTTTGAGGAACAAGCCACTCGCATCGCCAGCAAGGCCCTACGGGACTCCACCAACAAAATGTACAACAGCCACTGGCAACGATGGTTTCATTGGTGTAAGCGGAAAAAGGTTAATCCAATCAGTCCTCCTATTCAAGACCTCCTAGTTTTCTTCACTGATCTCTTCAAGGACAAATTAAAAGGCTCAACCATTCTGGTCTACCGCTCTGCCCTAAACACTGTCTTCAAGTCCGCCGGAAACAGACACCTCCTTGAAGATTACCGCATTTCGCCTCTTTTTAAATCCTTCGAAATTGAAAGGCCATCAATCCATCATGACTTCCCAAAATGGGACCTCCCTCTGGTCTTGGACTCTCTGACCAAAGACCCAGATACGAACCCATCCAAACCTGTCACATCAACCACCTCACAAGAAAGACAGTTTTTTTCACCTCTCTGGCAGCAAGTCTCCGCAGCAGCGAAATGCAAGCACTGTCGAACGACCCTGCTCACTGTTTGTTTTTCGACAATTGAAAATTCATCCATCTGAGGCCCCGACCTGACTTTCGAGCCAAAATTCAGAAACCATGTGAACCATCCAAACCCTTTATCATCCCGGCCCTCACAAACATCTATGATGAAGAACCTGAGCGAACTCTTATGTTCCGTCCGTGCATTGCGATACTACATTAAACGCACAAGTGACCCCGAATGTCGAAGAGGACGCACTCTTCCTTCCCTTTACCAAAGGAACAAATGTAACTTCTGCCCCAATGATTGCCAATTGGATCAAAATTGTTATCAACAGGGCATACGACGATGCGAACATCAGCTGCACCGACAGCAACATCAAGGCAACTGCACACGAACTCCGGGCACTTTCAACTTCATGGGCTTTTCACAACCAAGTCTCCATCGCTGAAATTCTACAAGCCATATCATGGAGAAGTCAAACTGTCTTCACAAGTCATTATCTCAGAGACATGTCAAGACAGAAGATGGGCTATATCGTCTGGGATCAATCGTAACAGCCAGATGCATAGTCCAACCCCCTTAAGCACTAACACAGAAACGTAGACCTCCAGAAGATAGAAGCAAGATCTCCCGCTTCAAGGCCTCCAGAAGACGGAAGCAAGACCCCATCTCTAAAAACAAACGGCCCTTTTCAGGCCCACCATATCCTACGAAAGAGATCCAAATTCCCGTTTCTGTTTTATTTTTCAATAAAGTGCGAAGTTTTGTTAAACTTTTTGGGGAAGCCAGTCCGCAACCCGGGGTAACTCGCCATGATGGTGCCCGCCACCTATATTGACGAGGTCTGACTGTAAATGCAATTTAATTTACAGGTAGTAGAAATTATCTACTGACGATTAAACCTAAATTTTGGGGGGGTTAAAATTGGTTTCTATCGTCTATATGAAAATTTATACTACCTGTTTATACTATACCTACCCTACCTCCCCTCTTGAGCCACCATCATGGTTGACATATCGAGAGGAAAAGAGATGGCCGCCTGGGGCGAGCTGTCTGCTTTTATAGGAGGACTGCGCATGGTGACGCATGCGCAGTGGGGTTGTGCACTGGCCGGATCAGGAGAGCGAAAAACCTCAAGTCATAATGAGCACTCAGGAACTGAATGCAATTTAATTTACTGGTAGTATAAATTTTCATATAGACGATAGAAACCAATTATTTAACCCCCTCAAAATTTAGGTTTTTACCGCATTACGCTTTTAGGTTTTTGATCTCGTGGTAATTATTAGCAAATTAGTACATGCACACACAGAGATGAAATGTCATGGTTATTGTAAGCGCGCAATGCATCATATACTTACGGGTCGTCCGTAAATAAAGTTCCATTATATTCAACAGAAAATCTCCTAGACGCCACATTTAAAAAAGGATTTTTAGCTAGGAAAAAACTAACGGTAAGGCAATAAGACCTTTGGGGCCGTACTTGATGTGGAGGATCGAGAAAAATGGCGCTGGGAGGTATATCCCTTTAATTACATAACCGTGCTTTCCGTTTGGCAAAGCGCTTCAGCGCTGATCAGAATTACTGTCCCGTTTGCGTGAGCGCTTCGTTTGCTGAAGTGCTCATGACTGTTTCGTTTGCAGGCGCTGAGAAAGTGCTTCAAAGCAACGCGAAGCAGAAAAATTGGTGCTTTTTTGGCTTAGCTTCAAGATGGCTGCTCCCTTGTACGTGGACACTATTGAACTGACGTGAGATAATGGCTAATTTGTCAGCCTGACAGTCGGTTCTACTGAGCCTAACAGACGCCGTACCGATAATTAGTTGTGTAGGCTCGCTGAAACAATAATTTATAAAATGAATTTTTTAAAAATAACATTGCAATTCTAGGTTTCCTGAAGACGTTTGTAGCGTAAGTGTGTAGTTCGCAACTCGTGCATAGTCACAAATTCTGAAACACATTTCGTAATTTTGAATTGTTTGCTTAGTTTACCAGACTGAATCCCTTCACTGCAAACAGCCAAACTAATTCTACACCATCTTCATAGTGCTGGAAAACAACTAGAGCGCGGGTTTTTTACCAAGAGTCCAAATATTCACAAACGTTTACTTTTTATAAAAAACGCCAGTCATCTTGTTTTCTACTACGATCGTCCCATTTGCTCGCAAAGCGCCAAACGTCTACTGGTGACGTCAGCATTGAGCCAAGAAAGCTGTTTGCTGAAGTGCTTTGTCAAACGGAACGCACGGTTTCTCCAAAACAGATGACGAGGGCCAAGTTGTGTTTTTAGATTCGGAATTACGTGCATCAGTTTTAATAGTATCAATATTCCCCCCCTCCAAACAAAAAGAGACTGAATGTGGTAAAATGAAATTTTTTCACGTATACAGTTCTATGGTCATGAATGATCGCGTATGTTGCGTATGATGTGGCATTAAACTAAAACCTGCATAGGCTACATAATAATGCTTTAGCTTCTAACATTTTTTTTATATTGCTCCGATTTTAATGTAGGCGTTGCCAAAATTAGTGTAGGCTATGCCGATAGCCGCCGAAATTGACTTAAGCCGTTAGCGGCCGAAAAAATTGTCAGCTAAGATTGGCTAGCCGAAAATCGGCCGAATTTTTTCATTAGACAGCCGAATAACGTAAACTTGAACGGCTGAGGGGTCTACGTAGCATGGAAAAACCGGCAACCGGCGAGTACTGTGGCTAATGGAATTGAACATCTCACAACAAAATACACAATACCACAAAATAGACAAAGACATATGTCTAACTTGAATTTTTGGTGATAAATTTACACGATCACCATCATCAGAAGCTCAGAAATGATACAACAACGGTCACATTTTGGCAAGCAAAAAGTCCGCACGACATAAAACGTCCTAGCGGTCCACCTTTTTGAATCGCGACCACCGATCTCAACGCTAAATATCTAGACCGAGTTCAACTTTCCATTGACGATCGAGACAGGTGTTAAGTGAAGGGTGCACAAACTTGTCAATGTTGGCATACGCAGGATTCGCCATGTTCATTAAGGGGACCAGCTTCCGTTGGAAGTGCTTTATGGCAATAGCCTCTAGGGCTCTTAAATGAGCGTCATTGAGGGAGTTGGTTTTGCCACTCGCAGCAAGACTCGTAGTGCCTTTCCTCCTCTGCCCCCTCCCCCACCCCCTCCACCTTTGTCCCAACATGGTGGATCCTTCTCCAAGGTTCCTCCAGAATTTTTTCCCCCTGTTATCCGGCAAGTACAGCAAGGGGTAGTGTATTGTGTCCCATGTGGATCATGTGAGGCGGTTTATGTTGGAGAAACCCACCGACAACTTGTTGAACGTCTCTAAGAACACCTTAGTGACACAAGGAAAGGCGTATTGCGGAATGGCATTGCGAGGCATAGTGAACAGAAAAACCACAAGATTGCTTGGGAAGATACGTCAGTGCTTTTCAAATCCAACTCCCTCAATGACGCTCAAGTTAGACATATGTTTTTGTCTATTTTGTGGTATTGTGTATTTTGTTGTGAGATGTTTCTACGTAGCATGTTGCATGCATCTTGAACGCTGGCGATGCGCCACTTCTCCCGTGTTCTTCGCCAGCGTTCTTGCGCTCTAGGCTTGCGGCATGTTGCTGGCCGATCTCGGCTACGCGATAAACCTGGCTGGGGTTTTCCTTTCTAAAACGCTGTTGTAATTTTGCGACGTTTGAAGCAGAAACGATTGAATTAAAAAAAAAAAATTATCCCTTCCCCCATTTTTCATACATCACCAATTTTTTGGTGTGGCGGAATATTTTAATTAACTTTAAAAATTCCTGGCTGGTCTATGACGCTGCACTTTGGCGACTTCGAGCCGAGTGTTATCGTAGCCTTTTGCGTGAAGTTTTCACGTTGAGTAAAATTTAAGTGACGCTACTGTTGGCTGCTTAACCCACCGTTTTGAAGTTTCAGGCATGTGGTAATGTGGCTGTTTTAACTGGTCATAAATACATTTTGGTTTGGAGTAAGAATTAAATGGAAGGTCAGAGGTTGTTGGATGAAGTGTCAATAATTTCCTCCCCTATAAATCCATTAGGAGACTCCATTGGAGTTGGGTGCGATTTTGCATGATCGGAACAACAAATGATGACATGACGTCGCGAGGGAATTATTTCTGCTGCCGACAGGACATGATTTTCAAACTGGGGCATGTAGAAAGAGCCAAATGATCTTGAATGATCAAAAAATTTGGTGGGAGCCTCTAGGCAAACGGCCGCGGCCGGGCCGGAGCCTAAGAGACGGGGCTGAATCGTTGCTACCAAGCTGTAGGCTAAATAAAAGGCGATGTAAGCTCCTAATAACACGACCCCATGTTGTGTGTAGCCCACCAAAATAAGCGACGATGCACAGCCCAAAGTGTGTTCGTTGCTTAGGTCCTTCCACAACGTTTTCTGACCAGCCAGGTCAAATGGAGAACAGTGGTTAATAAAATGACACTTCTCCGACAGGTAAGTGCCTCTTGTGTTGGTTGGTCTTGACAGCTTGGGCCAGTGGCAGGGCTGCAGCAAGCGGACACGATCGGGCAGAAGCTTGCAGTGCTGGGCGAAGTTGCTGGTGTTTTTCGTGAACATAAAAGCAACTCAAGCTCCTAATTAGCCATAGGCTTATAAATAAAAACTAGAGTTTGCCCAAAGAAAAACCCCATGGCGGAGAAAACGCCAAAAACGGAGTTCAGCCACTAAATCTCCAAGGAGAAAAATTGACCCGCGCTCGGGACATGGCGATCGCCATAAAGTCCTGGGTGAAATGTGCAAGTTGTCAGACCTACAAGGATGCTAAACATGGAAGTATACTTCGCAGTTCGTCAGTGTTCCTTGTTAGCCACGTGTTTCGCAACTTTGTTAGTACTTGGCCGCATTCTGGTTACGCTTCACGGCTCCTGTCACCGGCTGTGGCCAGCCATCGTCATTGAGAGTTGACAGGCTGTTGCATGGCCGTGTTTGATTCTTCAAAGTGGTCGTGTCATGCAGTTTTTTTACGGTGATTCTTCGTGGTGATCAAGCGGTCACTGCACAGGGAGTATTCTTCGGAAACGCCTACCAAATCTTGCATTTCTTTTCATTTCGTTAAGGATTTTTAATTTTTTAACTTTAAATTCCTTGCTGGTTAATTCATGGCTTGTTAATTCCTAGCCTTTAGTTTCGTTAAGAATTTTCAATTTTTATTTTTAAATTCCTTGCTTGTTACTGACACTGTATTTTTTGTGCAGTGTGAGGACTAATAGTAAAACGTTTTGATTTTTTAAATGAAATCGGGGATCTGCAGAACGAACCCTTTTTGTTACCTTTTGCTGGCTAAGTTTTTTGCTGTTTTATTTTTCATCTTCACAGACACAAGATTCTGTAGGAGGTTGACCTGGACGCTCCCCCCCCCCCTACCTCCCGCCTCACTCCTGCCGTGTGGCTGGGTTGGAGCCATATACTCATTGCGAATGGAAACTCAGTTCATCTCTTTGAGTTGAAAATAAAATTAAGGTTTTGTCTTCTAAAGACGTCGAGTGTCGGCTAACCTGGAAAACGGGAGTTGTCCACTTTTGCAATGTCAGGTCTACTTTTTTGTCTCTTTGGGGCCCGACAGGTCTCCAGATAGATCGGTATATGACTCGAGATAAATCAATTTTTTACAGGCGTCTTGTGGGGTTTTCTTTTCTACTTGCATTGAGGTCCCCCCCCCCCCCTCGTACTTTGCTATCCCCGGCGGCATTGTTCGGGTGGGGGTTTTTCGATCTCGTCTGGGAATCGCACCTCATGGAGCGGATTGGGCCGTTGAGGTCCAGACGCCGTCCTGGGTGGTAATGGTGGTTTTTCTTTTAACATCTAGGTTTGGAAACGTCAGAACGTCGATCCCCTTCCAAGGGACCGAAAATTTGCTACTGAACAGCATTTTTGTGTTTGGGGATGAGCGTAGATTTCGATAATAACTCTATCAATCTAGGTTACACTAGTATTTTCTTCAACATAGCAATTTTCTCGCATTCCGTTATTTTGGGGCATTTTGCATATGGTGTCATGAACAGAGAACACATCCTCCCTCGTTCTCAGGTTCATACCTACAAGCGTTTTTCCACAACGCACGTTGCCTTGGTCTTCAATGGAAGTCATCCAGCCAGTTTAGCATACCAGCACGGTCAGTGTTGGACTTTCACTCTTCCTTTGAGCTGTTTCGATGCCTTTTCTGCATGCTCGGATCTTTGGAACGCGATCTAGTACAAAGCTTTAAAGGGCCACATCTTTTCGAGGTCGTATGGGAATTTTACATTTGATGTTTACATGTTATTGACCAGGCGATTCGGAACTGGGGTCTCGGCCGTCACTCGGAAGGCCCAGATTGTTCCCGACTTGGGAATCAAATCTAACAGTGCTTTGCCGCACTGGATCCTTTCTGTCGTCCCCATTTATTTCATAGTCAACATGAACGCTTATAGTCTCTTGGAAGGTTGAAAGAAGGAGCTTGCAGGTGAAATGCAACCTCTGTGCCAAAATTTTCAGGAAGGGTCCATCTGATTCACTTGACCTCCACGCTTTTGTTTGTTAGTGGATATTGAGAAAGGGAAGTTTTGTTTTCTTGAAAGTGGGCCTCACTTCAGATGCCGTATCGACCCACCGACGGGTCCTCGTCATTGACTCTGATTGCGTGACCTCGCCAACTGTGGAATTTTTCTTTAAAAACAGCTTTGTTTTTAGTTCATGAGGGAACACTGACAGGGTTGCAGGAAATGGCTCTCTCATCCCCAAGGTTTGTCCAACTTCTGGCCCTAACTTTGTTTTGTTGAAGGCTTTGGCTGATTATCATGAGGGTCTTGGAAGACGTTGCCAGACACCGGTCCAGTTGGCATTTAGCCTTGGGACTCACCGATCATCTGGTTCGGTTCTTTCCTGCCCCCCCCCCCCCCCCACCACTCACAGGGGGAACATTGGAGCGTGCTGTCGAAGTGTCGTCTTACAGTCGCTTCCTTGTCAGTGATTTCTTTGTCTAAGAAGAAATTTCTTCTAGGCAGGACCCTCCAATTCTCGCCTGAGTCGCCAATTCGGCGTCAGCTTTTGGATCAAATCATGAAATGAATCTTTCTTTCACTTTTTAATTGCTGGTAATGAAAATGTTTTTTACAGAAAGGACGTCTTCTTGGACATATGTTCGCTTGAGTTCGGACTCCTTCTGTCAAACTAGCCAGCTATTATTTAGCTGACATTATTAATCCCTGCCTACTTCATCAAAGCGAATCATTTTCATGGCACAGCGGGCGTCATTGCACTCCTGATCGTTTCGGGAATTCCAGTGTGCAGTTCTGCTTTTCGCGTTTGTTTGAGTTGACATCAGGGGGTAGGAACGACGAAGGAATGAATCTTTTTCTTCAGAACCCGGTGTTTAGGATGGGCACTTCGGAATGGCGAAGGATTGGGTTCATCCATTTGGATAAGAAACATTAACCGAACTTCGGTGGGGAGATTAACGTAATCTCACTCTTCCACCTGGTTTAGGAAGGGAATGCAAGGGGTGGGTGTTCTCTGTTCGGAAGCCGACCTCCCTGCGCGGCAGGTAGCTAATTCTGTTTGCTTTATTCTGTCCTATTCTGGCCAGCCAGAGAGAGAAAGTCTGCAACTCTGGAGCTCTTGTGTGGGAACAAGCGTGGATTGTGGCCAGAATTCAAGTTGCGTAGAGTTGCAAGTTGCGAAGGGAATGCAAGGGCCCTCCAAAACCATCCTTTCCTTCTCCTGCGCCTCTTACCTGGAAGGGATGGGCGTCCTCTGTTCGGAAGCCGGTCTCCCTGCAGAGCAGGTCCAGAAGCTAATTCTGTTTGCTTCATTCTGTCCAGCCAGAGAGAGAAAGTCTGCAACTCTGGAGCACTTGTGTGGGAACAAGCGTGGATTGTGGTCAGAATTCAAGTTGCGTAGAGTTTTAATGATTTAATGATGGTGTATGGCCCCACACCGAAGTAGAAACGGGGCCCCTCAAACACAAACAAAAAAAAAAACATAATATATACAAAACAAACAAAAAAACTACAAACTACAAGAAAAATTTACACAAGGCTATGACCGCACGATATAGGACTCCTTTCTTTCAACTGATTTCTGAACTGCTTTACATTGCTTGCAGACACAGTCATTGAATTTAATCCATTCCACAAAACTCCGGCATCATAAAAAAAAGATTTAGCCGTATACTGCCTAGCACAAGGTTCTTGAAGACCTTGTGTAAATGGTCGTGCCTGCCATAGAATGTTGCTGGCCTACAGTATCTGTTCTAATCAAGAATAGTATGGTTGTTGTAGATCTTATAGTACAAGCATAGCTTGCTCTCCTTTCGACGGGTTTGGAGTGTGGGCCATCCTTTCTCGTTCACCATCTGCGTCACACATTTGTTCCGCACAAATTTCTTATCAATCATCCTTACAGCGTGGCGTTGAATTTTTTCGATCTTTTGAGAAAGGACTCCCTCACCTGTGTCCCACACGGCACTAGCATACTCGACCACTGGACGAACCATAGAGAGATAGGCAGCTTGTCTAGCTTCAGTACTGCAGTCCCGCAGCACACGGTAAATAAAATTTGTAAGGCGGATACTTTTACCGCAAATTTCCTCCACATGTCTAGACCAGTTTAGAGTTGATGTAATAGTGACACCTAAACACTTTGCCTCTTCTACAGATGCAATGCTCTCCCCTTTAATGAAATACTCCCGGGGTTCCCCCACAGACTTGCGGCTCACAGTCATCATTTTAGTCTTGCCAACATTTAATTTCATTCCCCGTGTTCCACACCAAACATCCGCAGCCTCAACATCTAACTGAAGGACGGTGGGTGGATTACCCGCACAATACCATTATCATCAGCAAAGAGATAATTTTTCGAGTTGAGCTGGTCGGGCAGGTCATTTACATAAATCAGAAAAAGGCATGGACCATTGACTGTTCCTTGTGGAACACCAGAGGCAACTTCCAGCTCATCGGACTCTGCTCCATTAATTTAAGAACAACTTTCTGTTTCCTTCCAGTAAGGAAGTTTTCGTACCATTTAATAATGTCTAAAAAAGGAAAGTTACAGGATTCGAACTGGGCACCTCCCGTACCGTAGGCCACCATCATACCCACTGCACCACGCTCAGACATAAAAAAAACACAACCCACGTCAAGTTTGGAACCTGGGTCCACGGAGTAGCAGTCAGACGATTTATCACTGTGCCACCTGCACACGGTTCTTGCAAGTTGCGAAGGGAATGCAAGGGCCCTCCAAAACCATCCTTTCCTACTCTTGCGCCCCTTACCTGCAAGGGGTGGGTGTTCTGTGTCCGGAAGCCGGTCTCCCTGAACCGCAGGTCCAGAAGCTAATTCTGTTTGCTTCATTCTGTCCAGCCAGAGAGAGAAAGTCGGCAACTCTGGAGCACTTGTGTGGGAACAAGCGTGGATTGTGGTCGGAATTCAAGTTGGGTAGTTGGCTCTTCGGAGAGTTTTTTAATGGTAATGCAGGGTTCAGACAAAACCTGGAGAAGCTGGAAATCTCAGGGAAAATGAAAAAGGAGCAACACTCTCAGGGAAAACAAGAACATTTTTTGAAAAGCAGGGAAAAGACAGGGAAATTTGGAAAAATGCCTTTCTGTCTGATCTGTAAGTTTCATTGAATGAGCAGATCAGAAACAAATCCTAGGTTAGTAATAAATATTTTAATTTGTGCTTTAATATGTTCCAGTATTTCAGATATAAATTCAATAAACCAAATCGCAGACTAGTACCAATATCTGTGATGAAAGTGTGTTTAGTCCCGTCTGGACTAGTTTCTAAACATCTGTTTTTTGGGATGTGGGATTATTTTCATATAATTATTAATAAAAACATTAGCTACTGCCTGTTTCCGTAACTAAACATCTTGTGAACACCTGGAAATGGCCAGTGAATGCATCTGGAAAACCTGGAAAAATCAGGGAAATTGAGAATTAATAAAATTGTCTGAACCCTGTAATGCCTTCCTTCGACGGAGCCCGAATTCCATTTTTGGCAGATCCACATTTGGCTCTTTCCTTGCTCTCCTGGGGACAGCAGTGTAGTCGCCTTTTGTTTTCAGTTTGGTTTCATTCTGCTGGGGCAAGCGTCTCTTCCCAACTGGGACTAACTCACTCAATCCAATCCTGAAAGGGTGCCTGACGAAAACTCTCTAGTTCTCGTCTTTGTTACTTCTTTGCAAAGAACGTTATCCTGGAAGCCCTGGCCTCTGCAACAAGGCAGGGTGAGCTAGGCGCAATGTCTTGAGCGGTAAGTTTTGCGAGGGATCAGTCAGCAGTCACACTTGCTTTTCTGGCATTGTTCCGTGCCAAAAACCTCGTACCGGACATACCTTCACAGCTGATACTGATCAAGGCTTTGACTAGCATTGTTGAGCCAGAGGGCATTACGAATGCTCAAGGTCGTATTCGAGTGCTCCACAACTGTCTCTCGAGGATGGTGGTTCCGGACACGAGACCGAAATCAGCAGAATGAATAGTTCCGCCAACTCCCCCTTTTCTTCAGGTGGATCAATTATCCACCCTCCTTCCAATCCCAATGACCCCAGCCAGGATCAGCAGGTGGCTTTGCTGAGTCATCCGGCGCGCCAATGAACTAGGTCCTAACTGTTAGGAAAAATGGCGCGAACCATTTTGGCGGTTCGTGCCCAGACTGCAAAGGAGTGAGGCACGACATTGTTGCGACACGTGCAGCGTGTTGTCGTGCTACTCTCGGTACCAAGATGTCGGCGATGACGGACGTGTGCCAGCGTGGTTAGTCAACGAGATAGGGCAATAGATTAGCTCAACGCAACTGTGCTACGCCCTGGACTAACCAGGACTGACGACTGGCCTAGAACGGCCATAGCTGCGTGGCCGGGACGTCGGCACCGCCGCAAAAGTGTAGCAACGTAACGCCGTCAAGCCGTCAAGCGATCGTCGCCATCCTTCCCGACTGAAGATCCACTGATGAAGGGAAGGTAATTATCCAGCCCATAGGTTAATTCCCACCTTCCCATCACTAACCATTTGGATCTGCTTGAAGATATCCGAGCTCACAAGCTCAGGGTGCTTGCAGCTTGTAGAACACCCACGAATGGGATAGTCACCGCCTGTTCCTGGATCAACTGGGGCACTTTTGTCTCTCATTTCCTCTGGGAAATGAGTACTTCGAGAGGCGCGGCGTCCTTGATGCCACTCGTGGCGGCTAGGAGATAAATTGGGAATTGATGGCACTCTAACGTGGGTACAGTGAGTAACTTGGGAGTAACGCACGGTGGAAAGACGGACACAGTGGATTGTGCATTTTGGTGAAATGGCTACACAGCACCAGTCAGTGTTTTAGTGCAGTTCGCATGGAACTTTCTCTAAATGGGGGAAAGAATTGCAAATGTCATTCTGGAGAGAATATCCACCACCACACAAATTCGTGTTTTAGTGTTGTCCTACATGGAACTATTCCTCGATAGGAAGACATGTGAATTCCGTTGAGTGAATGCACCAGTGTGAAGCGGATTAGTGACACTGTGGAAGCTTGCTATTCGTCGGCACTGAAGCGAGAAAAGCAATTAAGTGTCTGTGCGAATGAACAATTGATTGGATGGAAGCAAGTCGCCAAGTTTGATGGGAAGGGGAATCACCCCCAGGAAACGGAAAGGGAGGGTTGATTTTTCTTTCTGATAAAAAGTTTGAGTTGTGTCGCTAGTGTGTAGAGCAATGCAAATGAGTTAGCCGGGTTCGTGCTACCCCACCGACCTATTGGACAAATTCGGCACATACTGAAAGTTATTATTTTGTAGATAGTAAGAAATTTTAACACTGATTAAAATTAGTTTTTGCTATCCTAAAATACTTACCTTCAGTAGAACCCACCCAGCCTCCCCGCTTCGCCGAACCCACAGACACTGAGGATGAAGGGTTCGAAACAAAAATGAGGATTGATGGCTGGTGTTGCATTGTTGTAGACAACAATACAACGCCCCAAGTGGCAGTTGGGCTAACCTCAGTGCATTGTTGGTTTTAAACTATTAAAGGAGTTTAAAAATTCGGATAAGAAAAGCAAATCGAAACGATTTTAGCAGATGCTGAAGGTAAGTATTTTAGGATAGTAAAAACTAATTTTAATCAGTGTTAAAATTTACATTTTTTTTAACAATTGCAAAGTATTATGGATAAAGTATTGTAGGGCGGAACAGTCAATACGTAGATATGGGGCAGTTGGCCTAGTTTACATGAGTCTCCACTGATATTTGGTGCTGCGATAAGGAAGTCTTCAGAATGTGATGACAATAGCTATTAATAGAGTATAAGTTGAGGTCTAAGGCGTAAGGACTAACAGAGGGAGAACCTCTCATTGTGGAATACCACAACAAAATGGTGTTTGTTGTCCAAGGTAGTAAGACTGGCCACTAGCTATGATAGTTCACTGGTTTCTCTTGCTACCCCAGCAAGGACTGGATGTGTATATAGCCCTTGGTCATATAAATGTAGACCCTCCCTCCCACCCTCTCCTGCTCCTGCTTTTTTTATTCAAATCCAAGCAACTGACAACAAGCAAGGATGTAACCAGAGGAGACCTAAATTGAACTTGAACTTTGAACTTTGGAGGGCCTGATGAAGACAGTAGGGGTACTGTTGAAAATTAGTAAGACTGTGAGAGTGTCTTTTTTGTGAATTTAAGCGATCATGGAGGAAATAAGCCATTTGACAGTTGAAAGTTTACCTAAAGGTGTTGATGTCCATAGCCTTATGAATGTGTTAAGGCCTCTAGGTGGTTGGTGATATTTTCACCCAGCTTGTCGCACATTTCATATGTTGCATAGGCTGCTACCCACAGTAATGCTTCACCAACACATGATGACCATGGGGAATAGTATTTCACATACCATTCTGATACGAGCAATGCTGAAAGCCATCAGATAGAATTGCTTCAGTGAATATGGCTAAGTTGGTGATGACAAAAAAGGAAGAGAAAGTGAAAGCTGCTTAGTAGTAATGGGATTTATTGATATCTGTGTCGTAGCTCTGCCAATTCTGAGAAATGTTCTTTGTAGTCTTGTATAAGAGTGAGTCTAAATGCGACTTCCATTTATACCGAAAGTCCTACTTTAAGTGCTAAGCGCTATCTTTAAGTATTAAGGGGTTCTGCCATGCTACATCACACAGCCACCAACACATTTAGGCTTACTACTGGAAAAAATTATTGGAACTGTTGGGCATCCCTAATAAGTATTATCAATAATTTATACGGGTTTGAAGTTTGGTATTATTATGTTCAGCAAGTAAAGTGTTAAATGGAAATTTATTTAAAGTTAAGGCAGGAGCTCTTAACTGCGTTAATGATGTGGTAGTCCTCATGCTAAGCCCTGGATGGAGTCCTCTCAAATATTCAGCATTTTCTGTAAAATATGGTTGATTTTCTTGTAAGATTGTCAATGTTTGTCATTTATTGTTTAAAAAATACACATTGCAAAAGTAGTGCTCAGTATCCTTTGTTTGATCACCTTGTGGTATGTTTGATACAGGACCTGTTACTGTATTTGCTTCAACTGGTTCAAGCACTGAAATATGAGAACTTTGAAGAAATTAAAGCTGGGTTGGAACCGCTACGAGAAACTAGCATTAGCAGTAGCTCAAATGAGAATGTTCCAGTTTCAACAGAAAAAGATAGGTTTGTAACTACATATCTGTGTGTACAAGGTTATTCAAATGAAAGTGTAATAAACTCTGGTTGTTTAGGTCGATCAGTACAGCATCTGTTGTTACACAACGAGCAAACTCTTTCATTGAGAACATTAATGATCCACCACTAGGTGCATTAGATGAAATGGACTCTTCAATCAATAACAACAATGCAGAGGTAAGAAATACTTCAGTGCTACTTTGAAAGTTAATTGTTTGTTTGGGTAAAAGTTCTGTAACTATTCTTTGCGCCACCAGAGAAGTCTCTCCTTATGTTACCATTTTATGACTACTAATCGATTAAGGAAAACAAGTGCATCTTGCCGTTATATTCCTTGTTATATTCGACAACAAGTGCATCTTGCCGTTATATTCGATGGCAACCACCATAGCAATGTGATCAGTTCAGTAATGGCACCGCTTTCTGTGGAATTTCGTTTCGACAAGAAATGGCAAACTCTCCGTTGTCAAGCAGGCGGCTTTATGTGGAAAGTGGTTTACTATTTCAAGATTTCAAGATTCATGGGAAGTCTGCAGCTATATCATATTTGTTTGAATAGCACTGCACAAATGTATCAACAAAAGCAGTAAGAAAATTCTCTAGCAAGCTTCGATCGATCGAACAACCATGCCGTTGTGGTAGTTTCTCCGCCACGGCTTCATTCACCTCGCCGGGAAAAATATATGACCCCATGCCACATTGATGACTGACTTAGAAAAGTTTGATTTGGCTGTTGTTTCACCTACTGTTAGTGATGAACAAGGCAGGCGATTATCGATCTGTTGATTTGATTTATTCCATTCTTTTGTAATGTTCACATATTGCTTGGCATGATCAATGCACGCACTTGAGTTTTACATTGAATGAGCGGCATGACAGTGTTTTGGAATTTGGTCACCCGAACGAATGGAATCTCTTCATATTTTGATTGAAGCATCAGCATGAAGAAAACAACAACGGATAAGTATTTCAGCTGTTCGCTGATTCCCCTTGATTCAGAAATATTTTAACTTCCGAATAATAAATTGTGACTTGGCTGGCTGTAGTGCAATTTACGGGCTGGTTAACCTTTTTTTGGCAGTAAAACACTAGTTCAGTACCACTATACACCAAAATGGCATGTTACTACCGCGTTTAAAACAGAAATTAGAAAAATAAAGATTGTCGCTCAAATTTACACTTCATAATATTAAGTTAGCTGCTAAAGTTGTTAGCTGCTATATTATTTACAGTACAGTTCACGCTTTGCCAAAACTGTTTAGTTCAATTCGTTTAACTGGCGAATTTTCTATAATTCTCTATTTATCATCAGGCCTTCGGCTGGAAGAACAGTGCACTTTCACAGACAAACGTTGGCACAAATTTGACTTTCTCTCGTTTCACAGTAGGCTTTTCTCTTTCAATGGGCTTCGCTTCACTGGTCGACTGGTTGTCAGAATCGTTACCTTCAGGAACGCCAGGGACAGGGAGAAAAAATTCCCACTCATCTTGCGCTCTGTTACTCAGTGAAGGGGTCATGATTTTATTGATTTTTTTTAGGGTTCGACCGAGTCCCGGTAAATACCCGACCCTGTACCGGGTAATGGTATTTTTGACCCGGCTCGGACTCTGTAGAAATTCGACCGAGTACAAACAGAGTAACCTTTATTTGTTGAAAAAATTATTTTTATTTTCATAGTTTCATTTATACCTTCTGTATTCCCCTACAACTACTTGCACGCAATAGATATTCATTAATGTGCACACAAAAAAATCAGATAAATTGCTTTAATAGTTTCGGAGAACCAATTTTTTTTAATTACGGGCTGTAATGAATAAAATTGAAAATCTCATTGTTGAGAAAATGTTTCCAAGTTGGCGATAGTTACGCTAAATATCATTGTTCCCACCTGATAAGCGATAGTGTGAAGGTTTAGTGTCTCCTTTTCCATTTTAGCTGTACATCGCAGTTGCTGTTTTAATTTTTTAATGTTGTGAAGCATCATCTTTCTCGTGATTTTCAACAACGAACTGAACATAAGCGTTCACGTGAAATCCGAAGCGCGCCATGGCGGCCATTGTGAAATCGCCCGTCAGCCAATGAGAGCGCACCAAATCGGTCACGTGGTTGCCAACTGGCCAATGAGGGAACGCGATCTTCCAATTGCTTTGGAACGGCAGCTCGAGACCGCCAGAAATAGCCTCTTACATTCCATCTGATTGGCCAATGCCAAACGGGCATCGAGGCTCGGATAGAGGGGAATTCCAGCTTTTCAGTGAACCCAAGATGGCGGCGCCCAGTCAAATGGTTCGATCGCTACCGCTGTCGAAAATGGACAGTTTTTTGTTCTTGAACTACGGAAAAAGGAATGAACACCATTTTTTTGCAGTTTTTAGTTAGACTGCACTCAACTAAAGTGCTTTTTATAAAGGTATAGACAACGTTAACAACGTTTTGTTTACAGAAATCGATGCACAACATATCGGGTAGCGAATTTCAGCTTTTCTCATGTCGATATTTTGGCCGAAAATTGCTTTTTTCGACCCGCACTTCCCCATAAAACTTTCGACGTGTATATATGACGTTACTCCAATTGTGCCACATCGTTGCTTAAAGGGTTAAAGCCAACAAAGGCCTATTGGGAGACAACCAAAATGCATTTTATTTTTTATTTCACTTTGTTAATAAAAAATTTGGAACAAAGAATTGCTGGTCAATTTAATTTTTGACTTCACTTTATTTAATAACGTAAAGTTTATAATTAAAAAATTTGGAGAAAAGAATTACTGGTATTTTACAGTTTTTTAAAGTTGGTCTCGTCCTTTTATTTGCTTTCGTTCATTGTTATATACTATGCGCAATACAAAACTGGACGAAAGCAAAATGAAAATGAGTGAAAGCCAAAAAAAAAAAGAAGAAACCAAAGTAAAAAAAAAGCTGCATATTAAACATAAAGCAAAAATTGAAAATCTACGACCCGGTTTTACTACCCAGACTCGGCTCGGTGGGTTTCATAATTACTCGGACTCGGCTCGGACTCGGTTTTTTTGTTACCCGGTCGATCCCTAATTTTTTTTAAATGTTGGCTCTTGGCCATTCAGCAGTCGAATTCCATTATCTTGGCAATGTTGGAGTGCCAGTGCCTCAAGTGGATGGAGGTGTGCTACTTTCTGTCAACGAAAACCTCGAACCCATCCATACTTGCTTTACTTCCTTGGTGCAACAATCTGTTTCTTCAATTGCCAAGCGAGAATCTCTACGTCAAGAAATTATCACTATAAACGTCAAATATTCAAAGTTTAAAGTCAAAACTGAAATACAATCAGTTGAAGAAAATCTAGCCTTCAAAACCAAGTAAGGAACGTGTTCTTTCTTGTGCTGCCTCTTACCGTTCTCATGAAGCCTTGATCGACGCTACTGCAGTTGATTTGGGAGAAGTTTTACTTCAGGCCAAATACGGGCACAACTTTTAAGTCAGTGTGTTACGTAAGCAGAACCTTAACCGATGTAGAATTTTGTTATTTCCAAAATTAAAACGAGATACTCCATCGTAGGTGTGCCAAAAGATACCATTTGTACTTGTATGGTATCAAGTTCGAGATAAAAACGGACCACAAACCTCTGGAGATCATCTATTGCCCGAGATCTAAACCCCCCGTGCATATTGAATGATGTCATGTAATTTGAAGGTAACATACTAACTCAGATACAAGAATATTGCAGGTTCACTCTCATGGCTGTCGGTTCAAGCACATCAAGTAGTACAGCAGCAGCGAGACGTCACCCAAGAATATGCACATTTCATACAATAACATGCCATAACTGTTGTGTTGCAATCACTCTGGAAGATGTACGCAAAGTTAGGACGCATGTTCAGTTTACCAGGGTCATAGGAAGTATGCGAAACAGTAACTGGCACAAGGGTGATCATGTCTTTGAAAGATTAAGAACTGAACTATGCGAGGTAGACATACTTTGTTAGAAGGCTCAAGATTACCTGAATCACTTCGGAATCAGACGTTACAAGCTGCTCATGAGTCCCATCTAGGTATAGTGAATACATTTGAAGAAAGCTACATAATCACCAATATCATTACTGCAAAGGTCCCGACATATGAAGCCACAAATCGGCATTTACTACTTGTTACTACTATAGCAAGGTTACTTCGAAAACTCGCAAAATAAACTACTCGTTCAGAACTTCTTGTTGTTTGGTAGGGGTGTGCGAGTAGAATAATTTCAATGCGAGTCGAGCCGAGCCAAGTTAGCAACAGAAGAATCGAGTATATGGGGAACATAGTTTGTTGGCAGTTTCTCTTTATAAATGATTAAGATAGTAAGAACTAAGATGCTGCTTATCTGACTGTGTGGTGTGTGGGTCGTGGTTTTTCCAGTTTTAAGGATATAACTTGAAAATGGTTTCAGGTATTGGCTTTTAATCTGTATCACTGGAAACTGGAAAGCTCTCATTGAGACAATGAATTTGGTATGCTGACATGGGTAAAAAATGACGAAGCTATCACATTTTCATCGAATTCGAGTTTTTTGATTATGGATGAAAGTTCGAGTACAAGTTGCATACTCTTCTCAGCTCGAATTTTTCGAGAATCGCGCTTCCCTACTGCCTATGTTTAATAGGGATCGACCGAGTCCAGATATATCCGGATCCGGGACTGGATAATGCAGTATCCTGCCAGATCTTGATCCGGTAATTATATTAAACCGGATCCTACACAAATAATCATCTTCCTATTTTTTTTTGCTCATTAGTAAAACCACTAAGCGGTTTATGAGTATAGAAAATTGCAAGTGAAATAATTATATTGTAAACTATTGTACAAAAATATAGGCTACTTGGGACCACCGTATTACGTTTTCATAATTAAAAAAAAATTGCGAAGTTCGACAACGTAAATGCGCTTATGGAAATAAACTTGCAGTACCCAGGAGACCTTGAAATGATGACACCCACTGGATATACTTCCAGTACAGCATCGTTTACTGCTTTCGAAATCTTTTTTTTTTATGTTTTTAATACCGTACAAGTAGTTTAAAGTTGTTCAATAGTCACCGTCGTTGAAAACTTGAACGCAATCCGTTTTCGGCCGCGACTGTGACCTTGACTCGCTTTGCGTGACGTCATTTGAGACATTGCACCAATGCGATTGCGAGTGAACCAATCGTTGGTCGGGATACTGAAGGAGTTTCAAAACGGCCGTTGAAACGGAGCAGTTAATTCGAGGAACAAAGGCAATAACGTAGAAGTTAATGACGTCATTCAAAGCAGGCAAGGAAACGGGGAATCCCAGCTTTCCAACTGGCCAAGATGGCGCTGTGCATTGCGTGGTTGAGTTACGACTACAGCTTGAACCAAGGACCGTTTTTAGCAAACAAAAGCAATTTCACAACAATTTTTACGACGCTACCAACGAAAACATCAATTGAGGTAATCAGAGGATGATATATAATTAAATAAATCCAAAATACGCGTGCAATACGAGGTGTACACCTGTCAATAAATCCCATTACTACTAAGCAGCTTTCACTTTCTCTTCCTTTTTTGTCATCACCAACTTAGCCATATTCACTGAAGCAATCTACTATCTGATGGCTTTCAGCATTGCTCGTATCAGAATGATATGTGAAATACTATTCCCCATGGTCATCATGTGTTGGTGAAGCATTACTGTGGGTAGCAGCCTATGCAACATATGAAATGTTGCGACAAGCTGGTGACAATATCACCAACCACCTAGAGACCTTAACACATTCATAAGGCTATGGACATCAACACCTTTAGGTAAACTTACACCTCCGTTGTACGTGATTGGAAGTTTTTCTTTGCAACGGGGCTTTGAACTGAGAGGACAATACAGGCTATCGTTTGTCGCGCGTTTAGACATGGTTTTGAAGCGACGATAGTCGTATGGACCAAAGATTAAAGACAGTATCTTCTAACCAAAGTCGTTCTTCCTTGGATTGGACCCTGGTTTAATGTCTTCTAAACACGGACAAGTTCATGTTGTCTTGTCTTGTTTACTTTGGCTGAACTCAATTTAAAGTGGATAAATACGCATTACCAAAAGTATTGTCTACTCCACTTGGTAATTCCGTTTTGTAGTAGCAGCGAATTTTCGGTGGCATTAATAGTGGTTGGTGTTGGCCCACAATCTTCCACCTTCTTCAGGCTTCTGAGTAGTGTTACTGACATTTAACCTAGTTGGCCATGTTGTGCTTTTCAAACTTCCACAGTGTCGCTTCCTCTTGCTTGTATTAGTACGTCGTGGCGACGGTGGCGATGGAGCCACCACCGCCACGACGTACTAATACAAGCAAGAGGAAGCGACACTGTGGAAGTTTGAAAAGCACAACATGGCCAACTAGGTTAAATGTCAGTAACACTACTCAGAAGCCTGAAGAAGGTGGAAGTTTGTGGGCCAACACCAACCACAATTAATGCCACCGAAAATTCGCTGCTACTACAAAACGGAATTACCAAGTGGAGAAGACAAAAAACTTTTGGTAATGCGTATTTTTCCTCTTTAAAAAAAAGCTGGTTTAATGACGGCATCAAAAACTAGAAAAAAATTCTAGCACGATAAACCACAAATGACTGCAAGAGTTGAATCTTTCAGTTTTGTTCATTTAAATGAAAAATAAATAAATAAAAGTCGTGTTGTGACTTTGAACTATGCAAGCTAAATTCAATTATGTTAATGTAAAATAAATACATTTCACAAATGTTGCAAAATTCTGCAAACTATTTTTTGTATTGAGGCAGTAGGCTAGGCTAATCAATGAGAAAATCCTTAATTTAGAAAAATCTTTTCTTATTCATTAACGTAATAAAGTGCTTTGATGGTTTAAAAAAAATTCCAGAATTGAGCAACATTGCAATATTGCAATATTGCAACATTGTAGCCTATAGCACAGGCACTTATAACTACTGTACTCTTAATAGAATAAGACTTCCAAATGTTTAATGTAAGAAAGTAATGTAAAACAAAACGAAAATTAACACCAGCTGCAACTTATAAGGGAAAAAATAAAAAACTTTATTTCACCATTTTTTCGTAAATTACCGGTATGCGGCACCAGCCTGGATTCCGAACTTGGATCCGGAACCAATCCAGCGCTAGCATCAAATTATCTGGCACCGATCCGTATCCGGTGAAATGCTATCCGGTTGATTCTTAATATTTAACTCATTCAAACAAGCTGCAAATAATGCAAGGATTGCAAACATTAGGAAACTTAAGTGAGTGTGTATGTAAAGCCAAGTAAAGTACAGCGCGTTACAATTGATCCTATGAAAAAGTTCTTGGAGTTGTTCGTAGTATTCTGCAGGTTCCGAAAATGAGCCTCCACATTCACAGATTTCAGAAAACCTGTGGAAACTCGCACAAATTTAGATTTATATTGTTAAATTCCAGCGAAGCAGTAATCAACTGATTTTTATTAGTAAAAATATTTCTACCAAAGTGAGCAATAGTCTGGCCTGCTTAAGGCTGCTAATAACAGAAATCAAATTAGTGGCTCTTTTTAAGGTCACAAGAATGCTGTACTACGAGTTTTGGCATGGTTTGTGTTTTGCCGTACATGTCGTTGAACTCCACCAATAAGACACCAAATATTCAGCTTCATAAGTTAGGCTTTTGCAGTTTGATACAAATAGTTTTGTTGCTTGCATTTGCATTATAAAGCCGTAGAATTGATATAAAAAGTCATACACTTTGGTTTAACTTGCTGCAGAAATTGTCGGATATATATATACTTTTTTTTTTTTTGGAATATTCCTTTCTTTAAGAACACCTACTTGTTCACAAGTTTTTTCAATTGCTTTGTGTATTTTTTTGCAGTGCGATTTGGCAACATTTCTAATTTCAAGAGCGTGTGCGAATTCAACACTAGCAAATTATTTTTATTGGTAAGTTCTGTATGAAATAGTTTTAACCATATTTCGTGAATGTCCACCCTTTATTTATGAACATTACTTAAAGGTTACCTTAATAAATGATTAGAGTAGCCTTTTCCACTAGCATAACCTTTTCCTTTATACCATAAATCGTCTAAACGCCCGTGGTTGTATACAGTAAGTTTAGCAAAAATCAAGGGAGGCGTAACCCGTTTTCTAGCGTTAACTACTGTCCTGGCAGGGCATTTACTCCATCATGGAAAATTTGGCAATTATGCCATCATTAACATACAGTAAAACCTCATTACAACGACAACTGTTAGAGAGACATTTCATTTTATGTGACCAAAGTTTTAACCCCCGGTTAACTCCTAACTCTCCTAAATCATAGTAAAGATATGACAAAATCCTGGTTTGAACCGATTTTAAAAGACCAATTTTACTTTGTATTGCGACTTTTCCAACCGTGGAGAGGGTAAGGGGGAGAGGAAAAAACCTCCCAGCACTGCAGCACAAGCACAAGAAGGGTCTGCTGCTAATCCAGGGAAGGGGATGGGCCGCACCAGAGTCAGTGAGTTACCTGGCAGCCCGTGTTTTGCAGTGAACTTGGTTAGCTGTATGAAGCTTTAATTAATTTTGAATCTGAAAAACGATAAGGGGAGAATGCTAACGCAGATGATTTTGACCTTAACAGTATTTTTTTTGGGGGGGAGGGGGTGTTTGTTGTATTTTAATAGGCGATTTACGGTAGTTAAATAGTGTTTAATGTTTCACCCAAAAACGAAATAAGGTCTCGGGCATTTTCCTCTTCCAGAAGTGAATAGTCACTAGGATTGTACTTTGTATTGTTTCCAAAGTGAGTTTGTTCTTTTTAATGTGCAAAAAAAACATTCAAATTTTAAAACTGAAAAGCTGCAAGTGATTGCTTTCAATATAGGCTGGGCTTCTTAGACAGGGGTTGTATTGTACCCTATTTTTGTGGTTTGTACTAAATAATTTAAGAAGAATTTATGCTGTTGGTTTGAGGTTAGTAGCATTTAAAAATAAATGCTTTCAAAAAACAATTAAAACTTAGTGGAGTGTCCCAATCAATGGGTTAAATTTTTGATGAAATTGTCAAATAAAAAAAACCAATTCTTTTAAATAATGATGGGAAAAGTGTTAACCTGCACAAATGTTTTTGACCCTCCAGCACCTGACTTTTTTCCCCTCATAACTCATGCAGGTATTTATTTGTGGAATGTGAGGATCAAGATAACACAACAAAAGACCCTAAAGTTACCCAGATGTACATAACAGTGATGAAGAGATTTAGTCAAGCTTTGAATAAAGTGAGTCAATTGTACAACAGCTAAAATTAATTACATCTAATACACATTAGGAATTAACACATTTTATTTATTTTAAGGGTGGAAGAGAGTGTCGGTTGCGCCGTTCCTTGCTTGCAAGACAACAGGGTTTTATTGACCGATTAGTGAATTTGGTAAAAACTGTAGCAAGAGAAAAAGGGGACAGGAAACAAAAGGTTAATACATATGACAGGCATGAACTGTGGTTTTGGTGCCAATTTATTACTTAAACTAATTGAATACTTTTGTTGAATGTTAACAGATTGAGCGACTGCAGGCTCTTCTAGCTGATCCTGAAGCTAACAAAATCAACTTTGCAAATTTTGAACCTTTGCCACTGCCATTGGATCCTGATGTTAGGATAAAGAGCATCGTTCCAGAGAAGGCAACGTTGTTCAAAAGTGCACTTATGCCATGTAGGATTACGTTTTTGACGAGTGATGATACCGAATATGTGACAATTTTTAAACACGGAGATGATCTGCGGCAAGACCAACTTATCTTACAAATTATTACACTTATGGATAAAGTCAGTGCATACACATTTTTCTGTATATTAAGTGTAACACTTACACTTGTGAAACCGTTTAATTTTCTTTTTTCTTTACCCCAGCTATTGCGAAGGGAGAATTTAGATTTAAAGCTTACGCCATACAGAGTTCTAGCAACTAGTAGTAAACATGGTAAGTAGGTAGGTAAGAATGAACGTTTCTGCACACAATAAAAAAAAAAATCTCTCCGCACACGTGTGACTATGTGTTGCTTTTCATCAATTAGCAAGTCAGTTAAAGAAGAATAAGAAGCGATATTAAATTAAAAAGTAGATTGGCAACTAAAGTACCTTAACTAACTCCCGTCTTCTTGTCAACCGGTGTATAGTTCGATTTAAACATTAAGACAAACTAGTTCTTGCTGGTGCTCTCCAGATCTGTTCATAATGCGTGAAAAAAACGAAAAAGAAAAAACATGAGGGCAAGGAGAAATTGGTCTATCCGAATCTGCATGAATCGAAGAAAGTAAAAATTCTCAGTTAATCAGCAAAACTTTAGACCTAACAGAATTATAATTTTATGATGGTGTTGGAACTGCATGAAATCACTTTTTCTCCTTTGCAGAATCTTCCTAACTGTGTTACAAGAGATGCATCCCTTGACCGCGGCATTTGAACTCTTTTTAGCATCTAATTAAATCTTAATTAACGCAAATCTTGTGTCATTTCTGGTGTCCCCAATACTTCCCACCTCATAAAAGAAATCCAAACATCATACTTTCAATGTTTGGAAAATTTGAAGTACAGAAATACGACGCTCAAATTAAAAAGTCAATACAAATCAATGTTTGCAGATTGTCATAGGCAATCTCAGGGTTTGTACCAGTGCTTACAAACCTTATAAGTCCTTATTTACCATTTTACCATTTGTAAGGCCTTGCAAATCCTTGAAAAATTAAAAATGCATTAGTTAATCCTCTAAAGTCCTCCTTTTAATTTCCATACCAATTGAGCAAAGCCTCTGCTGGCAATTTTTTGTTTTGTATCACTTCAAATTTATTTTCTTAACATCAGTTGGATGCTGAACCCCTAACTTCTTCACACCTGCATTCATAAATCAGTTGGCAGTTTCATTCAGAAATCTACGAAACCGTTACATGGCAGTGTGAAAAGTTAATATTACATATATGTTGTAATCATTTTAATAAGAAGTTTTGTTCAGGTTAGCAAACATTAATTTGGCATTACTATACGGAGGTTTTGTCCGGCCAAGATTGCCAAAGTGTTTGGCATGGAGTATAAGGTAGTTATTACGTATGTACTGAATTTGGTGCTGCTTTGTTAGAAGGCATAGTTTGGTGGGCAAGCTTGCCACAGTCCGATTTAACGCTCCTCTTTTTTTTTTGTGCGCGAATTGTGTACTATCTCAGCTCTGTTCCTGGTCTCTCTTAGAAAAGTTTCATAAGAGAGACTGGGACAGAGCTAAAAGAGAACTTCTGTCGTGACTGTTTGGGGATTCTTGTGTCGTTAGCTGGGATATAACTTGAAATTGGAGACAATTTTCAACATAACCCAACCGAAAATAACTATACAAAATAAGACCTATAATTGTGTCCTTTACTAGTTGCTCAATGAGGAATGAAATTTTACACAAGTGGGTAACAGAACCTCTGACCGGTGTCCGGTGTACTTGACACCCGGTACTTAAAAGTCCTTACAAGTCCTTGAAAAAGTTCTTACAAGTTCTTGAAAAATTCCTTACAAGTCCTTGAAATCCATTCAGCCGAAATGGTATGAACCCTGCAATCTTCATCCTCCTATCTTCATCAGGCAGCTTCAAAACATGTTTTCTTCTGTTTACTTCACTATTATGAGGCTATTTTTATACCAGCGGTTCACAGTGGGCTATGTGAACTGCCGTGTTTAACAAAACAACCTCAATTTTAGCAATTCATTTTCAAATGCAATTTTTCCTCCAGTAATTAAAAACCAATCATTGGCCAGCTTGCTAACCCCGGAGTGCGCATGCGCGCTCTCCTCCGTACGACTGATGGATGCAAAGCCAAATCACTTTTATTCTCTAGCACTCTCCCTAGCACGTCATTTCGAACTTCCTTCCAACTTGCGAAAGACAGCAAAGGGCATCATGGACAAAGTCTGTAGTTACTCGAAGCCATCCCGGAAGAGTCCCTCTCGTCGCTGGCTTGATCTCGCTCATGCACATCTTTTGACTCTGCTACTCTATCGCCTCTGACCGTTGGGCCCCCTTTCTTGCTGACATCCCGAAGACCTCCCCGTTCTCCTGCTTCGGCTTCTCTGACAACCTCCTCGCCTCGTTGCAGCACGAAACCCGGCTCCTCTATCTGCTCTCACCGCATCAGCGCGGGTAATGTCACCGACTGCAAATGCTCGCCACGGCGAAATATGCTAAAGCGGTAAACACAGATTGTGCCCAATAGCGTACAACGAGAGACCGTCCGACTAGGAGGCCGATGGCATTGACGTTCTTGAAGGCACTGGCGGTGCAAAAGATCGACCTCGAAAGCTAAACCGCTCCCACAGTGGAACCATGCTGAATCTGATTGTATTGTAAGATGGAATTTTCTCTCTCTTCTGGCTCCGATTATGAATCTGATTTTTTTTCTCGTCATGTTCACTTCAGTGAAAATTCTTCTTCTCATGGCATTGAAGACCGGACGGGGAATTCCATTGTCCGAATTGCTCAAGACTGTGGAGGATATCATTCCTGGCTGCTTCTTGTACAAGCCTTCTTCAAACGATCCTCCTTTAAAGAACAGAGGCCTGCTTACTGGATTCGACCTTGGTCTTCGAGCCCACAACCCCAGGATACGCTCACTTCTAGGCCATTCAGCTACTCTCCTTACCATCCTCTTCATTCTGGCGGCTTCCTTCGAGACAAGAGCAAGCCTTTGGAACGTGACAAGGATCCTCCATCACCACGTCCGGAAGGAGAACTTGGTTTTCCATCCAACAGGTGAAAGCACAGCGAACCCCAAATACTTCGAAACGTATGCTGAAGCTAAATTCCTAACCGCAGAGGCAAAACTGGATTTTGCACCAACATGAACATTCCACGCAAAGGAATTCCAGTCTTTGGTCCTTAACGAAAACGACAGAATTCTACGCCTTGGCCTTTGTGCCAGCTCTCAAACTGACACTCTTCACACTGCTCGTAATGCTTTGCTTCAAGCTCTCTGACGAAACTGACCTAGCACGTGCGAGACGCCTCGTCTTCCGCATCGACGAAGTTCTTAAGAAGGCTTGTTTTGCTTCATATCATTCCATGAACTTACTAACCAGGGCTCTTTTTAACTCCATGCTTTTGTTACTCGATCTCGCGCTTCAGTCCGCCACAAACCTCAACAACTCAACAAAACACGAGCTCCGTAACCAACCCATTCACGAGGCAGAAACCTTGTTCAGGGATTTAATTCCTAAATTGGCCCCACATCTAGACATGGCAAGGAACCCAAAAGAAAATAATCCCAAGCCTCAGACCAAAGGTTTCAACAAGTATCCTTTCAAACCTTTTTCAAAACAAGGCAACAGGAATGACAACTATAAACAGAGGAATGAGTCCTTTCCCGAACACAACTACTGGAATCGCAACTACGATCAATGGTCCTTGTCACACAGCTGAAGAGAACGCAATAACCGCAGTCTCGCACCAGAACAACGACGAATCTACTCCTCGCCCAGCTCCAAAGGAAAACCCCGCAATAATTGATGACTGGGAGTCTCGTTGGCTTCATTCGTCGCATCTTGGATGAAAATAACTCGCAACATTTGGCGTCTTCTCATCATCAGTCACGGCTTTCTTCCTTCGTTCACACTGAAACCAAGCCTCATCTCCCCGTCCCCTTGGGGTTTTGCGACGGGTCTTTCCAATCATCTTTCCGAAAAAATCCATAGCCTACTATAAAAAGAAGCCATAACGAAATGCACAGATCCTCAACCTCCAGGTTTCTGCAGTTCGATTGTCTTAAGACCAAAGAAAATCTGGAGAAAAAAAACTCTTCTTTAATCTCTAACTTCTAAATGAGATAGGGAAAATTCTCACTTCAAACTGGAAACTCTGTACTCCATCCATCAATCCCTTCAAAGAATTGATTGGACTGTCTCAGTAGACTTAGAAGACGCATATTTACGCATACC
Organism: Lithobius niger; assembly: GCA_023313725.1. Lineage (NCBI taxonomy): Eukaryota > Metazoa > Arthropoda > Chilopoda > Lithobiomorpha > Lithobiidae > Lithobius > Lithobius niger. The sequence continues at coordinate 128,630 of JAHWFP010112980.1, forward strand.
AGTACACCGTTCAGTGCGTCATACTTCGATTGATCACATCAATGTCCTGGAATTGAAAGCCGTTCTCAAAGCCCTCCATCTCTTCCAGAACACTGTCGCAGGCAAGATAGTACAAGTACAAGTAGACAACACCACTGCCGTAGCTTACCTCTAGAAAGACGCAAAGTCCCAGAATCTCTATCATGTGACGTTATAAATATTCTGTCTTTGTATCGAGCTAAAAATAACCCTTCTTTCCCTCCACATCCCAGGAAATCTGAGTGTCATCGCGGACTCCCTTTCCAGGCGTAACAAGACGACGTTGGGCGAATAGACCCTCAACACTGCAATTTGCGAATATCTATTTGCCGTTTGGGGAACCCCACCTATCGACCTCTTTGCCACGAGGCACAATGCCAAACTTCCCCTATTCGTCAGCCCTGTTTCCAACAATCAAGCATGGGCAGTGGACGCATTATTGACTCCTTGGCAGAACAACTTCCGCTACCTATTTCCTCCATTCAAACTACTACCTTAAGTAATACGGAAAATAGCGTCGACACCAGGCCTCTTCACCCTAGTCGCTCCGAATTGATCAGCTCCCCGCTTTCCTTAGCTCCTACAACTTCTCGTGGACACTCCACGGAACCTGCCAGACCGACAACGGAAACGGGACCAAACGAACGGGACCACAGTTCCACCTAACCGTTGTGTGTACCGCTTCACCCTCAATTCGGTCTTCAAAGCTGCAGGAATGAAAACCTTGTTGGTTGATTTTCGCATTTCCTCATTGATCGAATCCTTCAAGATCGAAAGACCACAAGACGTCTTTTTCCTCAACGGGACTTTTCCCTTGTTCTGAACTTCCTCACGTGTGAACCGTACGAGCCCTTGACCAATTGCAACCGTCACCTGCTGACAAGGAAAAGTCTTTTTACTCACTCTTCCTTCCAGTCTACACTGTGGCAAAGTTCAAGCCTTATCAATGGGCCCAGCTTACCTTTCATTCCCTGCTGATTACTCATATGTATCCTTGTTACCGAGAGCTTCGTTTCGAGCCAAAACTCGGAGACCTAACGAACCCTCGAAACCCATCATTGTACCAGCTTTAAACCCCTTTAACAGGCAACGAAGCTGAACGATTCATTTGTCCAGTTAGAGCTCTACGCTTCTACCTTGAACAAATGGATAACGAAATTTGGAAGCCTGAAATCAGCTGTTCTTGCCACTCAAAAAGGACTTTTTACAACATCTGCAACAATGATTGCATCTTGGATCAAGCCTGTTATCATGAACGCGTGCGGACATCAGCCAGCTGCCAAGCCAACAACGTCTGAGTCACGGCGCGTGAACCAAGATCAATTAAGACATCTTGGCCCTTCCACAACGGCATCCCGATCCCAGAAGTCCTGCAAACAGCTTCATGGAGGAACACTTCCATTTTCACCTCACACTTCTCCAGGGACATGACCATCCATGCTGGCGGACTACACAAACTGGGACTCATTATCTCTGCCAGAAATGTTGTTCAACCCCCACAGCACTAAGAAGTAGATAACGTACAAATGGCCCTTTCGGGACCACAACATCAGGAAAGAGACCACCAATTTCTGTTTTCACCCAACTTCAGTAAAGTAAAGTATGTTGTGCTAAAGTCTGTGACTTTTGAGGAACCAGCTCCTAATCCCTAGGAACCCCACCACCATTTTTGACGAGGTCTACTACAATGCTAGAATTGCAGGTAATGTATATTTTCGTCACAATAGAAAGCGAGAATTGCCGGCCCCACCATTCCCTTAAATTCTGTTTCTATTGCTTAAAGTGAAAATATATACATTACCTGTACCCACCCAACCTCCGTCTTGAGACACCACTTGGGGACACATTGAGAGGAATAAAAGATGATTTGGCTTGATATCCATTAGTCTTGTATAGAGGTGTGCTCATGTGCACTCCGGGGTTAGCGAGCTGTACAGTGATTCGGTTGTTTAATCTCTAGAGGGATTGCATTTGAGAATGAAATGTCAAAATTGCAGGTAATATATATTTTTGCCTTAAGCAATAGAAAAAGAATTTAGCCGGTGGGGCTGGAAATTCTCTTGTTTTCATACCACAACGGTGATGAGAACGAACCGAGTATGGTGATGTGGATTTTCAGGATAATTTTGTGAACAATGTGGTAGATACGGGCCATTCAAAAAACAAGGCCGTTTTTAAAGCTATTTTTAACCCCCCCCCCCCTCCCTCTTGTGTGTGGTCATCTGTGGCCAGATCTTGGACCCCGCAAAAAACCACGTGGCTCATAGCCCCCCTCCCCCCCCCCATACCATCTTAACCATCTTAATCATCTTAATCATCTTAACCATCTTAATCATCTTAACCATCTTAATACCATCTTAACGTGTTTTTGACAAATGCGGTACCACTTCATATAAAATTTGTTATTGTGCCATACCAAATTTGATGAAATTATAGTGTTCGATATGAGAACCCAACGATAAGTACCCCAATATCACTTTCGCTTTTAATAAACGCAGCCGTTTGATTCATTGTGTGAAATATTTTCAACAGAAAGTTTGGCGACTGCAACGGCCACTAGACTACGCTTCATCCGGGATTTGTAACTGAGATGGACAGTAGTAGAAAATTGTAACGTAATACGTTCATTAATACGTAGACCATCAGTACATTGAATTGTCCCAGTGACGCACTCGACGTCAGCCGCACAATATTTAAATAAATTTAGTTAAGGAAACGCATTCTTACAATGTTGAAAGAATCTTCCACCATTGTGTGGAATATGTAGTTCGGTTGACTAGGACCCAGACGTTAAGATCGATGTAGGAACGATCTGCCTCAAAACAAAACTTATTAAGGATTCCTGCCAAGCTTTTTCAGCAGTGTGAAGTCGTGATATCAAACGTCAAGCCCTTTCGCCAAGCTAATTGAGTAATAGTTCGAAGGTTAACGGAAATATATGAATTTCTGCGCAATGATTTTAATTATTTCATTCAATGTTTGAAGTCTTAGTTTCCCTAGTTCCCTAGCCCCTGAACCACTTGACAGGCACATCCCCAGAGCAATACCTGTAAAATGGACTAAGAATCAGCTTTATTCATCGCATGAGAAGAATAATTGTGAAGATGCAAGGCCCTCTAGGACCCACGCATCCTTCACACGGTTGGCCTTCCCCAAACTCGAGCGCCCGTTCGCCACCTGGTGGCGAACCCGTAGAGAGAGAGAGAGAGAGAGAAAGATGGCCTCCGACAATGTAACTGCTTTTACGTGAGCTCGTCAGTAAAGCATTTTCATTGCAAAAGGTTCGTCCCAATCTCTTCCCGTGCTTGTCTGGGATCGTCGGCAATGGGCACCCCGACGCATCCCAGCAAGAGTTGGCGCCCGACAGTCTTTTAACCCGAAAACGACGAAATTCGACGAAGGGCCCACCACCAACAGGAAAACGTGGCCACGAGGTGAGAAGTTGGTCGCACCAAACCAACTAAGCGATCACTACAGATTTATTAGGTGAGATCAACCCATGAACTGTATAAAATCGACCACCAAAGTGTATAATGAACGACATTCAAGCCGAAATACGCTCAACATAAAAATATTTCTGATGCATCGGCAATTTAAAACCAACGTAACTTGGCAGACACTAAAAAAGCACGCACGCAAAAATTTCTACAAGAAAAATCGTTGTAGACAATGCAAAATCGCACAAATCAAATCAAATGCGATATATTCGTAATCTATGAACTTGTTCCAAGCATTTTCGTCAATTTTGGTAGACAAAAACATTCATTTCGAGAGCCATAAACGGGAAATATTTTCTTGCGCATGTGCATGTCAATACGAGTCCATGAATGCTTCCAACCGAATCACGACCGCAAAACAAAGCGTAAGAACACGGAACCGCATTCCTAGTGAACTGCCTAAAAACCATGAATAGTCTGACGTCACGACAACGCGGCGCCGTGTTAATGCTTGTAAGAACCCCGTAGTAGAATCGCGTGTGAAGGTGCAAGGCCCTCTAGGACCCACGCATCCTTCGCACGGTTGGCCTTCCCCAAATTCGAGCGCCCGCTCGCCACCTGGTGGCGCACCCGTAGAGAGAGAGAGAGAGAAAGATGGCCTCCGACAATGTGACTGCTTTTACGTGAGCTCGTCAGTAAAACATTTTCATTGCAAAAGGTTCGTCCCAATCTCTTCCCGTGCTTGTCTGGGATCGTCGGCAATGGGCATCCCGACGCATCCCAGCATAATTTTCGTGATACAAAAAATGGCGTTACCAGTAGTCAGTTGCCAATTAGACAAATATCAACATTATTCACGTCGTTTTTTCAACAAGAAAACGTTAAGCTGTGTCACTAACAGTGACTTATGTTGTCAGGCGACCAAAGTCTCCCGATTAAACAAGTTTCAGCCTTTTTTTGTCGTTTTGTTATTTATCCTCAGATGGCTGTAACCACCCAAACTACTTTTATTGTAAAGACACAACGTGCCTAGTGGTCGCCATGCTCATATATATATTTTACCTGGATGTTATCGTTAATCTTGTCGGGTGACACACTAGCGTGTGTATTGATATAAGAACAATGCAAGGCTGCGTGCGATGGTATACACAGACTATTGTACAGTAAGTGCACCAATCCATTGGATATAATGGCTTTCCTTTCAATACAATAGACATGTGGCTAATTTGGAAACCCCTCTCCCCCCATTGTGGCTACTTGTGGCCGAAAGCTGACCTCCCCCCCATCCCCTGGCCGGCCACGTGGTTTTTGAATGGCCCCATAC
>JAHWFP010112980.1:133808-165996 GCA_023313725.1 Lithobius niger
ATCCCAGCAAGAGTTGGCGCCCGACAGTCTTTTAACCCGAAAACGACGAAATTCGACGAAGGGCCCACCACCAACAGGAAAACGTGGCCACGAGGTGAGAAGTTGGTCGCACCAAACCAACTAAGCGATCACTACAGATTTATTAGGTGAGATCAACCCATGAACTGTATAAAATCGACCACCAAAGTGTATAATGAACGACATTCAAGCCGAAATACGCTCAACATAAAAATATTTCTGATGCATCGGCAATTTAAAACCAACGTAACTTGGCAGACACTAAAAAAGCACGCACGCAAAAATTTCTACAAGAAAAATCGTTGTAGACAATGCAAAATCGCACAAATCAAATCAAATGCGATATATTCGTAATCTATGAACTTGTTCCAAGCATTTTCGTCAATTTTGGTAGACAAAAACATTCATTTCGAGAGCCATAAACGGGAAATATTTTCTTGCGCATGTGCATGTCAATACGAGTCCATGAATGCTTCCAACCGAATCATGACCGCAAAACAAAGCGTAAGAACACGGAACCGCATTCCTAGTGAACTGCCTAAAAACCATGAATAGTCTGACGTCACGACAACGCGGCGCCGTGTTAATGCTTGTAAGAACCCCGTAGTAGAATCGCGTGTGAAGGTGCAAGGCCCTCTAGGACCCACGCATCCTTCACACGGTTAGCCTTCCCCAAATTCGAGCGCCCGCTCGCCACCTGGTGGCGCACCCGTAGAGAGAGAGAGAGAGAAAGATGGCCTCCGACAATGTGACTGCTTTTACGTGAGCTCGTCAGTAAAACATTTTCATTGCAAAAGGTTCGTCCCAATCTCTTCCCGTGCTTGTCTGGGATCGTCGGCAATGGGCACCCCGACGCATTCCCAGCATAATTTTCGTGATACAAAAAATGGCGTTACCAGTAGTCAGTTGCCAATTAGACAAATATCAACATTATTCACGTCGTTTTTTCAACAAGAAAACGTTAAGCTGTGTCACTAACAGTGACTTATGTTGTCAGGCGACCAAAGTCTCCCGATTAAACAAGTTTCAGCCTTTTTTTGTCGTTTTGTTATTTATCCTCAGATGGCTGTAACCACCCAAACTACTTTTATTGTAAAGACACAACGTGCCTAGTGGTCGCCATGCTCATATATATATTTTACCTGGATGTTATCGTTAATCTTGTCGGGTGACACACTAGCGTGTGTATTGATATAAGAACAATGCAAGGCTGCGTGCGATGGTATACACAGACTATTGTACAGTAAGTGCACCAATCCATTGGATATAATGGCTTTCCTTTCAATACAATAGACATGTGGCTAATTTGGAAACCCCTCTCCCCCCATTGTGGCTACTTGTGGCCGAAAGCTGACCTCCCCCCCATCCCCTGGCCGGCCACGTGGTTTTTGAATGGCCCCATACGACACTGGAACGGGTGGCTGTAATTAAACTGGGAGTGAAAATTAAACTGGTGGCGCCATTAGGACTAACGCGGGTTGCGGTTCAGGGGAACCGGCGTTTTCGTGACGTTGTTTGGCAGATAATAGGTGAGCGTAGCCATGTTTCTTAGGTAACAAAAGCAGTGCAGGTGGACTGGGCTCATGAGTTTTTTCCATGGTGGTTTGGTTTGATACGTTTTTGGGCCGTGAATTAAAACTGGTGGTAGATGGGCCGCACCGTGGTGGATTACACGGCAATTCTTATGAAGTATGGAACGAGGGTGAGATTCTCAGTCATGGACATGAAGAACCATGATTGAGTGTTGACGTTGGGACTACCGAAAGGGAGTTCTTCATGAAACCGGAATGAGAAGTGTGTAGCCAGTGAGGCGGTGGCCGGTAGTGACGCATTTATTTACGAGCTGGTTGGGCTGTGTAGGATGGGGACTTACGGTGGTTGTTATTGTTATTGTGGGCCGGATGTGATACGGTGCGATTGTGGCGTTGGTTGGAAGAGCATTACTGGGTTATGGACCATCATGATTTGGGATACGTTGGCCATAGGCAATGTGATGAAAACAGTGATGGACCCTGCATGGTGCTATCTGGGGTGGTTCAGTCGAAAGCATCCGTTTGGATGAGAGCTGGAAATGGCACAGGTAAGTGGTTTGTCCAAGGATGCATGGGGTTTACGAGAAACGGGTATGTTATAGGTGTTTAGGCTAGTTGCTCATGATGTGGCTTGGTCCTGATGTGTGATATGTACACCACACGGCAGGCAGTGGTGGACGTGGCGATGACTGCAGTGTAGACAAGGCCATTTGTTTTTGTTTAAAACTCTGCAGGTGGTAGTCGTGTGACGACGTATGTTACAAGTGCTGGGTATTCGCAGTGGGATCAGGTTTTTGACTGAATTGCTGGACTTTCAAATCGAGACAGTGCTTACAGTGGATGGGGAACTAAGCACTATTACACAGAATTGCTGCAGGATACCGAGGTTACGATATCTTATGCTTGTGTAACGTTAGAATACGGAGGGCATGACCACCGACGCTGTTGTGTTTAATTGTTGTGCCCATCCAAGCAGTAGTGAAGCGAATCCTAGGGGGATTATCATGTGGCAAGTGGTGTTACTTGTGTTACGGGAATCGGAGACATATCTACCAGGGTAGATCACAGCCAGGTGTTTGTATTTATATGATGACAGTTTGTGAGTTCACGTTGGTTGGTTGGTGTTATTGCTGCCATGGGGCTGGACAGAGTAAGGTCGCTACCTCCATGGGCGATCAAGTGGGCGTTTCGGTTGTGTCCTCCGTCGAGCCGTTGAAGCAGATAATCGAATTTCAGTACAAACCCTTATGACGAGGACGAAGCCATTGTGGCGTCCGATGTTAGTAAGTGGAATGCTCAGACGGGTTGATGCTTGCGCGGGGTCACGTTGGCTATCCTGCTGTCCGGCTCGCATGGTACAACCGGTGACTGCAACAGTGGAGATGTAGAGATGTTTGATAATTGTTGCAGTGTTATTTTCTGCCAGGTGGCGGTGTTGGGTGATGATCAGTGTTTGGCAGTCTTTGCTTGAGAAATTCGATGAGCTATGATGGGGTGCCGTGGGCAGGATGCCTGTTCGAAGGATGTTGGTTTGTGTTTGTGTTTCTCAGGGTGGATTGCTGGGTCGATGATACGTGGCTGTTTAGGGAATAATGAAGGTGGCAACATTCTGGTGTAACCTTCACTCGGCCATCGCCCTGGGACTAGGACAGTTGGTGGTAAGCAGTCTGGTTTCTGGCAAGGGGTGCCAGGACTCTGTGTTGAAGAGTGAGCAAGCCCGGTCTTTCCTGGTAGGGAGTTGTTTTGTGCTTGCTTTCAGGCCACCAGTGGGTAGCACCCTTGTCGCAATGTGTTGCGTTCTGTAATTGGTTCAACGGTTAGCGCCATGGCGTGTACGGCAGGCTGTTGTCTCCAGTGGTCATTTAGAGGGGCAGATGTTGCCATATTGCGGCCTATCTGCCGCTGGGCTGCCCACAGACGGTGGCGTCTACGACAGGCGGTAGGTTCGGGTCTGGACACTCCGGGTATCGGTAGTGGCCTTGGGTATTTTTTCTTCTCAGCACGAGTGGGCAGTGGTGGCGTTGTCGTTGGCTGAGTACCGCCGTCCGTATTTGCCACGCTTGGTCGTCGGGACCTGGTTCCTTCTGCAGGGACTGTGGGCAAAGACTCCACATTATTTATTTCCTGTTATGTTTTCGTGGAGAGTGAGTAAGAGGTTCTCATGGTCATGCTGGTAGGCTGGCAGCGCCACATAATGAAATCTGCCCCATTTGTAACACAGTGAGGAGGATTCTGCGAAGGAGAAATGATGGTTCTACTAGAGAACTTGTCCTCGCAGGAGAATCTAAGTTCTCTGAGAAGAATCCGACGAAACTGTGTTACAGTTGGTTTCCAGCCCACTTTCGTGGTGCTGAGGTGTTCTCCAGCCGCAAAAGCCAGTGAAGTAGGAGCGCGAGATGGGAAGCGTTAGGGACACCAGAAGTGACGTAAGATTTGCATTAATGAAGGTTTAATTAGATGCTAACTAGAGTGTTTAAATGTGCCGTGGTTTAGAGTAGAATCCGACGAAACTGTGTCAGATATGGGATGCATCCCATATCTAACACAGTTTCGTCGGATTCTACTCTGAGAACTTGGATTCTGCTGCGAAAACAAGTTCTATGGTAGAATCGTTATTTCCTCTGTCCGTTATACCGTGTGTGCATTCGCACAATGTATGCTGGGTAGACTTCATAGTTATACGTACAGTATGGATTATGTAGTACTCTCAAATGCAGTTGGAATACACTTGTATGGATATACACTTTACCGAAAGAACATTTGTGTACAGAACATACCTGTGTGCCAATGTGTTGTAACGGACACTGGCTCACCCTCATACCTACTTGTGTGCTTAAAACGTTAGTTGACTCTTGTTGGCGCCATAATCATTTGTTTAACAGCAAGGACTGACAGGTTTTGCGTCAAAACCATGAGCGGACATGCAGGAGAACGTGGCCAAGTATTGTTGGCCTCGATTGGTAAAAACTTGGTAACCAAGAACTGGATTGGTTAATGAACTCGTGAGCTGATTGGTTGTCCGGTGGAGCTCTGGATCCAACCGAAGCATATAAACGTCAAGGGCTTCAGAGTTCGGTGTTCAATTCTCGTTGATTCTTGTGTTGAAAATGTACGTTATAATGTAACCCAAATCTTGTCACGATTATTCCGTATTAAACAAGGTTTAACTACTTCAAGTTTGGCTACTACATTGAACACACGTTACAGTGTGTAACTCTCTTATCTAATTGTAGGATGTCTAGATTCACCAAGTTCCTAAACGCAAAACCATTGTTCATTAAAAAAAAAAAGCTTCATGAGCAAACCGCTTGTGGCAGCGGCCGGTTTTTACAATTTTGTGTGTGTGTGTGTGCTGAATAAATCGCGAACAGTTTTAAAAAAATACTGTTCAAATGGTGTTTGGAAATATCAAATTAAATTAATATTTTATGGCCATTTTCATTCCAACACTAATCCAACCATTTCGAATCAGTACTAGGTTTCAAAAGAATGAGAATGATGCAAACCAAAATTAGAGGTCACACAGCTCTTATTAAAGAAATGTTGGACTTCATTATTTGTTTTATAAAAACTCATTTTCTTACTTCCTGCAAATACTTACCTTCAGTAATGTTGCTAAAAGCACTATTTTACGCTTCATACTGCTCGTTCATGAACTGAAGTCCCCATTTTACGTTCTCTCTATAAACTTTTCTCCTCCTCCACCAGGGTACGCTGCACGTCACTACTGACGTCAGCGCCCCCACCCATTCACCCTCATCACTTTACGGGCACGCCATTGTGGATGGACGTGCGTGTTTTTGATTGCATGTTTTCTAAAGAAACATCGTGTTTATGGACTACTTCGACGGACTACAATGTCAAGAAAGGAATCAGAAGCTACACCATGGTTCACCGAGGTAATGGAGTTGACCAAGGCACCGCCGCTGCAACTGACCATCAGACAATTCACCCAAACCCTGCCATCCTAAATCTTCACGGGTGATTACTTTGATGGACCATTTCAAACAACAGGGTTTTCATGCTAAGGTGGCGGCGCGGCTGATGGAGTGTGTTCGAGATTCATTGCAGCGTGGGTCGAGTGGTGCGGCAGGAATAACTGCGACCCTTGTGAGCCCGTGGTACCCGAAATCACAAAGTTCTTAGAGGATCTATTTGTGAAAGGGCTACCGCTCGGCCATCAATTCGGTGTTGTCCTGCGTCGGAAGTTGAAGATGTGGTTTCCAGTACTCTAATCACTAAGTTGATGATGGCGTTCGAGATTGCACGTCCCAAGCACGTGACTCTCTTTCCGAAGCGGCACCTGCCGCTGGTGCTCCAAAGCCTCATGGGTCCGCCGTATGAACCTGTGATGTCGTCGTCTTTGCTCTGTCTGTCGCAGAAAACTTGTTTTGGTGGCATTGGCCTCCGCAGCGCATCAGAGTGACCTGGCAACCTTTTCACGTGCCAATGGACATGTTCGATTTGCTGATGACTGGTCGGAGGTGTTTTTGACGTGCCCGGCTCATTTTCGAGCGAAGAATAGCAAGCCTGGGATCAAGCCGAAACCTTTGTCCATCTAGGCCATGGGAGTATTGTTTCCACCAGGTGAGGATGACCATCTTCAATGCCCGGTGCGGGCACTCCGCTATTACATAGATGCGTCAGACAAAAAGCTCTTCGGTGTGAGTCGTGGGGCCGGTACGGGGTGTCCTACCCCCGTTTTGTGACGTAGATAAGGATTCGGATGAGGTGTACAATATGGGCCTGACCCCATTCAAAATGGAGAAGTGGATTTGCGCAGTGATCCGGCGAACGTATGAGACTGGTCCGAACTACGTTGACATTCCACCTGCCATTCGAGCGCATGAGTTGCGGGCGCTTGCGGCCTCATGGACGTACGGGTGTGGTACGCCTTTGAATGAAGTGGTGGCAGCGTGCTCTTGGCAACACCAGAACACGTTTATCAGACACTATTTGCGAGACACTAGTGGCCTGGAGGGGGCGGAGATTGTGCGAGACCACGTGGTTTCCGGGCAATCTTTCCGTGAGTGAAGAGCGTGCGGGAGTGTCCTGGCTAGGACGGTTCGCAGTCGGTGCAAGGTGTGAGGGAGTGAAAGGGGTAGTTCCCAGGTGAGGTGCTACCCGTTTGGACTGGTACCATTAGTTCTGGCATTGCCACTACGGAAGTTCTAGTGGGAAGGGCGAGACTGATGGTGTGAGGTGCTTTATCGTGTGGTGGAGTATCATCTAGGTGATGGAGCACGTGACCAGCAATCGGTGAGCGTTCCCCGTGGATAAGACGGAGCCTTTGAGAGGGAGTAGATTCCTACGAGGACCTCCTGACTGACAAATTCAGCAACATCGCTGAAGGTAAGTATTTGCAGGCAGTAAGAAACAAAAATTTTAACTAGTGAAAATTAGTTTCTAGTTGCCTTGAAATATACGTTACCTTTTTTATAGCATTCTCCTTCTCAAAATGCTGTTCTATCTAGAGAAATTAAACGAAGATGTCCTTCCGGTTTGCTACCTACTGCGCAGTACTGCGCAGCTTTCTGTGCAGCCTCCATCATATAAAAGTCGAAGCGGAGCTGTAAGCTCACCTTTTGTTTTATAGCCACCGAGCTGTTCACTTCGTTCCCGCTGCGTTCCTCGTTCCGAATTCCCCGGTAACGCCATTCCTATGCAACGAGCTAAAGGGACGCCAAAGGATGGTTCCTCATCACGCACTCCTCGTTCCGCATCCCCTCCGGCCCCGCCGGTTGCGGACAACATTGAAATTCTTGAACTTATAACGGAATAAGATTCTTTGGAGCAGTAACTTCCACCACCGAATCCCTTTCTTTCTGAGCCATCTCTTCCACCTGCGATACTGCAGCTGCGTCCCCGATTCCCTGTAGCCAGCCTCCGCCGGTACGGGACCTACGTTCCCTTTCCGAGGAACTCTCTCGAACAAAGGAACGGTATGCTTGCCTAAAACTTCAACTCAAATCCCGGAACGTTGCTGCCAAGCTGGCCTCCTCTGTAAGACCGCAACTCACTCCTCTGGACTTGTCTTCGCATTCCTCTCACCCTTCAGTAACTGGATGTTCTGTCACTCAGCGTACCAATGAGCCGCTCACTTCGTCCCAGGTACATGCTCTTATAGATTCTTCCCTTCAAACTTTTAAACGAAAGGCACTAGTCTCCGACTATACTTTGTCCTGGCTTGCTTCCATCCCTAAGCGCCACAAGCCTTCCACTGAGGACGCTGGTCCCTCTGCCGTTCCGGATAATCCGCCTCCTCGTTCCGTTCCACCAACTCCATTACCTACTCCGCCCGTTCCGCTTGCAGACAACGACTTTGATTCCTATTACTCGAAGGACCCGTCCCTTTCTGATCAATCTGGCCCTTCGTTCCAAGGGGACCCGGATCCCTCCGAAATCCCACTTCCAGAGTTGTTAAAGTCAGTCGAAGGGATCATTCTGGACTGCTTCCTATACAAGCCATCCTCTACCTCCGACCCAGTCTCCAAGAACCAAGGCCTTGCAACTGGTTGGTCGGCTGCGTGACCAACTCCCACACCAAACACCGTTACTACAACAGTCAACAACACATCTCACGACACTGCTCAGAACTGGCGGCGTCCTCCACGGTAACGGAACGCCTCTCGAGTTGGATAAAGATCCACCTCCACCTCGTCCAGGTCGCAAAAGCTACTTCTTCCGTCCATTCGGAGAAGGAACGACCAATCCAAGAACTTTGACACTTACCCTCAGTCAGAGTTCCTCACTGCTGATACCAAGTTGGATTTTGGCTCCGCCCTCTGTCTTCCTCGACGAACAGCGGTTCCTGTTTCCATCCTACTTGACAACGACCGCATCCTCCTCCTTGGTCTTTGTGCTGTGTCCCAAGCGGGCGTCCTCAGCGCTGCAGCCAACACACTGTGTGAAAGACTCTAAACTGATCCTCCTCCTGATGACACCCGCCAACTAGCGTTCCTCATCAATCAAGTTTTTAGGAAGAGCTGTTTTGCCACTTACCATGCCATGAATTGGTTTATGCGCACACTCTTCAACTCCACGCTCCTTCTGCGAGAAATTGCTCTGAACCCTGCACCCAATCTCCACGATTCCACTCGCCATCTTCTCCGGAATCAGCCCATTCACGAATCAGAATCCCTATTCCGCGGATTGATTCCTAAAGTGGCCCCACATCGACATTTCCCGCAAGCCTCGTTATAACAAGAATCGCCAGAATCGCCGACAACGTTCCGCACCGTCCTCCAAGCTTGATCAACCTAAGGACGACTGGAAGGCCACAAAAGCACCACACCCTGCTCCACATCCGGCGCCACGTTCCGCATCGCCCTTTCCATCCCAATCCCTGGGACGCGGACATGGTCGTTCCATGGGTCGTCCCTCCACTTCTGACAAACACCAACGTTCCTCCTCCCGTTCCCGCAACAGGGGACGTGATAATTACTGACACTCCACCTCCCCCACAAGAAGTATGGGGACGTCTTCGGTTCTATGCCAAAGCTTGGCAGAAGGTAACCTCCGATCCATTGATTCTTTCAATTATTTTAAATGGCTTCAAACCAAAGTTTTTACACAAACCCCCTGTGCAAGACCCACCCTGGGAGCTGGCAGCACCAGCTCCCGTTCCGCCCCGGACAGAAATAACGTCCCTTCTTCGAAAACAGGCAATTCGTGTTGTGTTACCTCCGTTCACCCCAGGCTTCTACAGCAGCATCTTTCTGTGCAGCAAGAAATCAGGCGGAACGCGCCTTATTTTCAACTTAAAACCACTGAACCAGTTCATCCTCAATCCACACTGTCAAATGGAAACAGTCTCTTCCATCCGAGATTCATTGCAACCCAACGATTGGACAGTGTCTCTAGATGTTGCGGACGCATACCTTCACATTCCGCTTCATGCATCTGTCCGCCACCTCTTCCGTTTTCTGCTAGACGGAATGGTTTTCGAGTTCCTCTGCCTCCCCTTCGAACTGAATGCCGCCCCACGCATCTTCACCATGGTTCTACGTCCTGTCCTCGCCTATCTTCATCAACAAGGTATCCGCATAGAAGCCTTTCTCGCCGACTGTGTCTTACCCCATCCCAACCCGTCAACACTCCAACAATTTACACAATGTCGTGTCTCTTTTCCATCACCTAGGCATAAATCTTTCGAAATCTCGTCTCCACCCTGCTCAATCTTTCATGTTCTTAGGAGTATTCTTCGACCTCAAAAAATCGACAGTCATGCCGTCTCCGGAACGCATAGAAGGTCACCTACGTTCCGCCGATACCTTCATCCACATGCCTCTCCACACGTTCCGAGATCTCGTCTCCACCATCGGAATCATCGACTTCTTCGTAGACCTCGTTCCTTACGGCAGGTGGATGGCACGACCACTGCACCATTACCGTTCCAACCTTTGGGGCAATCCACAACTAGCTTTAACTTTGCCGTCCCAACCTCTCGCTCCGTCCTTTCCCACCGAGACTTTCAAATGGTGGATGGACGTCTTCAACCTGACAGCTACAGTTCCCCTTCACGAACCTCTCCCACAACGAACCCCTCCCTTCACAAACCTCTCCCTGGTTAGGTTGTGGTTGGGGAGCTCACATCGACAACCTAACCCTCCGGCGATTGGCTACCTGGGACGACCTTCCACATCGATAATTTAGAACTATTAGCAGTCCTTCTCGGACTTCACCATTTTCAAGACCATGTAGCAGGACATACAGTACAAGTCCACACAGACAACATGACTGCTGTTGCCTATTTCCGGAAGGGAGGCGGAATTCACTCCCTATCCCTCCATCACATCACCTCTCAAATTTTTCAACTATGCATTCAATTTTGTATCTGCCTCCTCCCACTCCACATTCCGGGGTCGCTTAATGTGATTGCCGATTCCCTCTCTCATCGGGATCCACCCACCAGCGAATGGACGTTGCATTCAACCATCTGCTCCATCCTGTTCCACCCTCTGGGATCGCCCAATGGTCGACCTCTTCGCTACGAGGTACAATGCCAGACTTCCCCTATTCGACAGCCCCTTCCCAGATCCTCGTGCCTGGGCAGTGGACGCATTAACACTGAATTGGGATCACCTTTACGCATATGCCTTTCCCCCTCCTCGCCTTCTCCCTCTTGTTCTACGCAAAATTGCCAACTCACACGGACGATTCCTCTTAATAGCACCGAATTGGCCTGTAGCAGCTTGGTTTCCACTGCTATTCAGCCTCCTCGTCGACTCTCCTCTCCACCTGCCGAGCCTTTGGGACCTCTTGTCCCAACACGGAGGGACGGTCCTCCACCCGAACCACCAAGCATTACGACTTCACGGGTGGCTACTATCATCCAGCTCCTCCGAACGTCTGGCATTCTTGGGGACGAGGCCGCTCGCACGAGCCGTCCGATCCTCTACCAACAAAATTTACGACAGTCACTGGAAACGATTGGTGTATCACGGAACAAGTTGATCCAATCTACTCCCCTATGCAAGACCTCCTCCGGTTCCTCTCAACTCTGTTCAAAAGTGGTCTCAGGGGCTCCACCATCTTAGTATACCATTCCGCCTTGAATGCTGTCTTCAAAGCGGCCGGTAATACGAACCTCCTCACAGATTACAGAATTTCGTCTTTGATTCATTCTTTCCACTTGGACCGACCATGCATTTCAAGACAATTTCCAGATTGGGATCTGTCCATCGTCCTTACAGCACTCATGGCTCCACCCTACGAACCCGTGAACTCATCTAGACTCAACCACCTTACAAGGAAGACGGTGTTCCTAGTAGCTCTAGCCGCCTGCCTCCGATGCAGTGAATTACAAGCCCTCTCTGCCACAGAAAAAGACTGCTTCTTCCTACCTGACTACGCTGGCGTAATGCTGACTTCAAGAGCATCGTTCTGTACTAAAACTCAAAAATCCGATGAAAGAACTCACCCCTTCATCATTCAATCCCTTTCCACCATCATAGGGGACGAAGAGGAACGGGCTCTTTGCCCCGTCCGGGCGATCCGATTTTACCTAAAGGACTCTAAGCCTATCCGCCGAGGACGCTCCCAACTATTCCTCCCTTTTAATAACAAGGCCGGAACGACTTCAACCCGCATGATTGCCACGTGGCTTAAAAGTGTCATCGTCCAGGACTACGAAGCACTTGACATTAACTGCGTCTCTGAAGGTATCAGAGTAACAGCCCACGAACTTCGTTCAATTTCCACATCCTGGGCTCATTATAACTTCGTAAAAAACACACACAACCACCAGGCAGAAACACACACACAAAGTTCCTGTGAATTTTCGGTGAATTCCACCCCGTTCACCTTCTTCAGAAAAAATCGGAATCGGATTCGGAATGAAATCGCTCAACACCATCTTAGAACACAACACCCCATTGCCTGGGACAAGGTTTCCATTCTGATGAATTCCAACACTCGCAACGATGCACATTTGAGGGCCCTTGAGTCTTTGGCGATCAGGCGATTTACAACACTTAAACATCCATTAATGAACATCACGGGACCGACATACAAAGGCATTGACAGATTGGTGGCACCTACGCTGGCTGCCAAGCTTGACGCTAATTGGGGTATCCAGATGGCAAGTGAAGGTCAGTGATGCATCCCTCCACGCGGCGTGTTTTTGAAATCTGGAATTCGCGAACTTTGACATGTAGTTTTCGGACATTTTTGTGTTCACAAATTTTTTCTGAACAAGGTGAACAAGGTGGAATTCACCGAAAATTCAAAGGAACTTTGTGTGTGTGTTTCTGCCTGGTGGTTGTGTGTGTTTTTTTACGAAGTTATGTCATTTTCAAACCACTGTAAACGCCGGTTGCCGGTATTTTCTGGGCTCATTACAGCAACATTCCCATCACTGACATAATGGAAGCCGCCTCTTGGAGGCATCCGACAGTCTTCACGTCCCACTATCTCAGGGACATGTCCCATCAAGCTGAGGGACTTTACCGGATCTGGCCATTTGTCGCTGCCTGACGTATACTTTAACCCCTTTTACACACTGACTTTCTGTGAAGGGAACCGGTCGCTACCTGAGGGAACTTGAGTCAAATGGCACCCGCCGCCTTTACAAAATCTATGGGATTGCTATAAAAAAGGTAATGTATATTTTCAAGGCAACTAGAAACTTCAAAATACCAGTATTACCTGGTTGATTTTGGTTTCTATTGCCTGTTGAAAATATACATTACCTTGGTCCCACCCTCCTCCCCTCTTGTTGTCATTTGGGCACAATAGAGATCCGAAAAGGTGAGCTTACCAATCCGCTTCGGCTCTTATATGACGAAGGCTGCACAAAAAGCTGCGCAGTAGGTAGCGAACCGGAAGGACATCTTCGATTTCATTTCTCTAGATAGAACAGCATTTTGAGAAGGAGAATGCTATAAAAAAGGTAATGTATATTTCAATAGACAATAGAAACCAAAATCAACCAGGTAATACTGGTATTTTGAAGTTTTTACTTACCTACAATACTTACCTTCAGTAAGAATCCGCCCTCCTCCCCTCATTCACTGAACCGGAGTGTTCATAAAAAGTGATGAGGGTGAATGGGTGGGGGCGCTGACGTCAGTAGTGACGTGCAGCGCACCCTGGCGAAGGGGGAGAAAGGTTTATAGAGAGAACGTAAAATGGGGATTTTAGTTAATGAACGAGCAGTATGAAGCGTAAAATAGTGATTTTAGCAACATTACTGAAGGTTAAGTATTTTAGGTAAGTAAAAACTAATTTTCACTAGTTAAAATTTTCGTGTTTAAGTTGGTTGATTTATGTGGTAAAGTTTCTTACCGACCTTGCGTGATTGGTCCGACATGTTTAAGTAGATGCCCAAGTTAACAAATACGCTATTTGTCATATTGTGCCAAATTCTCATTTTTATTAATGACTGTTTTAGGATTTGTGCAGTTCATTGAATCGACGGCAATTGCTGAAGTACTACAAACTGAGGGAAATATTCAGAATTTCTTTCGGAGGCATGCCCCTTCTGATACTGGTCCGTATGGCATTTCAGCTGAAGTTATGGAAGCGTATGTTAAAAGTTGTGGTCAGTATTTTTTTTTTTTCAAATTTATTTACGTGACATATTTAGCTTTTTTTTTTTAAATAAGATTTATTTGAATTTTTGATCGTTCGATTGTTTAAAACAGAAATTACTCACATTTTCAGAGCCAAAATATTGTACCAGTCAGTATTCTTGGCTAATTTTCAACAGAGTGACGATGTCTGACTTCATTAGGCATAACCCTCACAACTCAAACTTTTGTCAACTACGTTGCCACTATTAAAATCAGCGTTTGAAATGTGCGCTCGTGCCTGGCGTGGCCTCCAAGCGACAACGCCAGGCTTTTCTGGAGGCCACGCCAGGCACGAGCGCAGATTTCAAGCGCCTATTCCATAGCGACAATGTAGCTGCCAAAAGTTTAAGTTGTGTAATGTGTATAGGGATGTGCGAGTAGAACAATTTTAATTCGAGTCGAGCTGAGCCGAGTTTGTAATAGAATAGTTCAGTATCGAGCCGAGTTCGAGTATTGGTTGAACAGTTTGTTATACTATTTAGGTTTGGGTAGGCCACTGTAAATGGCTGTATTTATGATCGTTTGCAATCGCCTGTCACGCATATGCACTAACAGTGGCGGTGACTGGAACCTTGTATACGCACTGAATTCCAGCATTGCTCTGCTAGCAACAATTTGTTATTAGCTAGCATCTACGAAAATCAAGAATCGGTAGTATTCTTTGGGCGAGGATATTTTTTGTTTGTTTTAATTTCATTCTATTTTATTTTAGTTTTATTTATTGTTTTAGAATATTTTTTCTTTATAATGCTGAAAAAAGTATACGTACCCGATTTTCTGATGAGGGTAACAAGAGGGGATGGGAGGAGGTTGCATGGCTTGTGTTCATGACGGGGCCAAAAGGTTGTCCAGAAAAGGTCAGAAGTGGGCCTTATATTTATTTTTATTCCAAAACTAATAATTTAACAATTGTGTAGGTGATAGCTTCTTCTTTTTATTATATAAATTATTTGTAATTGCTTCTGGGTCGAAAACAGCGAATTATACCAGCTGTTTCGAAATGTTTGACGGCCAGTTGTGAGAATTCAGGACAGTTTTCGTCATTGGCTAGGTAGATTGTTGGAGTGGTACTAAAGTACATTTCTTCATAGTCATAGTCGTCACTGTTGGTTACTTGTTTACTTCAATAATTACTAGGGTTCGACTTGGTATTCAATCAGTACCCCGACAATCGTTCACAAGCGTTACAACGTAGTTAATGCATTTCTGCCAATCAACAGGGGTTACAGTGGTCACTTTCACAAACTCACCGACCGGGAAAAGAGGGCAACTGACGTTGAAATTCATAAATTCAAGATTTATGGGTGGTTGAGCATGGGAAAAGCAAAATTAAACAAATTTAGCGTGTAGACTGGAGGTAAGTATTTTTATGATAGTAAAAACTAATTTTACAAGTTAAAATTTTCATTTTTGTACCCCTTTATTATTTGTGTAAGAAAAAATTGTAATACTCTGACTGTACATAAATGATGTGCTACGGCGTCAGAAACGTAAGGGGCTTTAAAACTGCTTCTGTTTGAAACTGCCACAATTCTTGAAGTTTAGTGGGATACAAAGGAGCTCTCATTTCGCGTGTCAGGTGGGAAAGGCAACAATTGAAGGTTCTCCTTCGTAGCAATCCTCCTCGCTGTGCTAACTAGTTTGGGATGTCCCCCTTGCTTACGGCACTCATCTTCCTTAATTTATATAAATTATTCCCTCCAATTTAATCAATTTCGTGTCGAACTCTGTCACTTCCGGTTCCCCTCCACCTCGCCGCCTTCATGCGCCTTATCACCGCTACTTCTGCCGTCGGCACGTGTGGTACTGTTCAGCACGAGTTGTACGATCAAGCACTACTGCGGTAAAAATATTCTTTCTTCCCGTGTGTGTGGCAAGTATGCCGAAAGACAATTCGAAATCAGCGACCATCCGGGTCGACTATCCACATGTTAGCGAGATGCAGGTCCGATTACAAGACGGACTATTACCGGTGGTATGTACGGAGAACGAAAATGTTCAAGATGGCAATGGCGTTAGGCCTACCACCGCTATTGTGGCCGTGGGACACATGGTTCCCTGGGGCAGCCTGGCCGATTCGATTGCGGAATTGCCACGCTGATTAAGTGAGGAGATGAAGCGTACATTAAGTGAGGTAAGACAGCAATCGACTAGTTTTAATAACTATTCACAAGTTTTAGGTAGGCAGGATGACTTTGCAAACAATGCGTTAGCTTGTAATGGTGGGCAGCGACGGTGGTCGCGGTATTATAACGAATCAAGGCGTGGATATGGCGATAACGAACGTTTGGTTGGTATGGAGGAATTGGATGCCGGGCGGGAATGCCCGAGTGGGGTGTAGATGAATCGAGTGTGCGGTTGCGGCAGCAACTGGGGTTAGAGGTGAAAGTACCAAACGAGGCAGGTGGTGGAAGTGGACGTTTGCCTGGGTTGATAATGAAGAAAGCTCTGGTATGGACATTAGCTGGTGATGCGGTGGCTTGAGCAAAAGGATGGGTGGTTGTCGTTGGGAGAGCGAGAATGTATAAATGACATATTTGGTAAAATAGGCGCATTTAGGTGAGTTTGTGCCGCCATGCACGCCGGCATTGCCCAGGGAAAACGAATGGGCGTACGAGATGGTGGACTCAATGCTGGCAGGATTTAAGCTGACAATTTTTTTATTTTAGCAATTTGGCTAACTACTTGCCAAATTTAGTAGCCAAATCCAACTTTCATAAAGCCAAACAAACCAAGTCACAAATTTACCCGTAAGAATTAATGATGCAATATTTGGACCCACTACCCAAAAAATTGTTTAGCATATTAAGTTTGTACGTCTTTAAATACTGTATACGTCCTGTGCTTAAAACAAGTTTGGTGTTTACCATTTAAACATAGATTTCAATTAGTGTCCTCTTGCCCAGGCAATGGTACAACAGCAGCAGAAGGAGACAGGCGTCCTGCTCCTATTTACTGTCTAGAACACAAGTTGAAAACTTTGTTGTCCTGGTGACGGATTTAATTTAAATCCTTAGCAATTTGGCTAATTAAAAAACGAAAATTATTAGCCAAATGAGAAGATAGTTAGCATTTTGGCGATTTGGCTACTGACAGCTTAATTAATCCCTGATGCTGGTAGAATTGCAAGCTAATTTTTTTGTGGATTTTGTTACCATTGTTACGTGCGCTGTAGCTGTGTGCAATGGAACCTGTAGATTTTAGCAGCACTTGGAAAGATCGATTATCTCATGTCGTGGTGGACGCTACTACGTTGCGAATTCAGGCGCTACTAACTATGAATGAAACTCGGCGAGGGAGTTTAATGTGCGCTTACATAAACGAATTGCGGCCAGAGTTGGAGGCACGCCGGCCCACCTTGGGCGAATTATTTGAAGTCCCACTACAGGACTGATTACGTCAAGCACAGCAGGAGCCATCGGCAGTAGAGAAGGCGACATCGATTGTCAGGCGAGTGAATTTTTCACAGAGGCGTGCGTTTCCTCCGCCACGGCGTGGCAGCAGATGGACCTGGCCTCGGAGCCGAGGTTTCGAGAGGTAGAGTGGTAGCTACGAGAGTAGATTGGTCCCGGGGTGCCAGGGAACCAGGGATCGGAAGTTTTTATTTATTTAACAAGGTACATGTTGATTTATGAGAACCAGGGTTTCCAGGGTCTGGCCAGGGATGGACATTTCAGTTGAATGCTGTGCAAGCACCAAGAGAGAATTTCTCTAATGTGTAACACTGCTTTGGTGTTATCAAGAGTAGCGCGGGGACTAATTGAGGCAGATGTACCAGTTTCAACCAGGATGGTTTATGGGGCAAAGTGGGGCAGCTGGCTAACACGGCACAGACTTAACGGAATCTTGGAACCAGCGATGGCGCCGTGGTGGCGTGCATAAATTTTCTGTCGGAATTTTTTTCCCAAGGGTTAAAATACAACACGTTGGTTGGTTACGTCGTGGCATTGGCACGGTTTTACCGTGGAGAAGAGGAAGTGTGTTTATCGTGTGTGCCTGCCTGTTGTGAAGCATTGGCTAAAAGGAGTATTTCATGCAAGACCTCCCGTGCCCCGGTACATAGTTATATGGGAACTATCAAAAGTAGCGGTTTTTTTCCGGGGATTTGCCGCCGCCCCCCCCTGCTTTGTCGTTAACAAGTTGTACGTTGAAGTTGACAATGCTGCTGGCAATTGCTGCGAACAGCAGGGCAGTGTGTTGAGTTGGCTGGAACTAACTGGGTGTAACATTGCAGACGAGGAGGCAGTTTTTGTAATACGAAAGCATAAGTTGGCTAGGGTAGGGCTCCCATACATATTTTTGAGACTTCATAACGACAGTAGCTTGCACACAATGCGCTATCTACGAGCCTA
The DNA here is from genome assembly GCA_023313725.1 of Lithobius niger. Classification (NCBI taxonomy): domain Eukaryota; kingdom Metazoa; phylum Arthropoda; class Chilopoda; order Lithobiomorpha; family Lithobiidae; genus Lithobius; species Lithobius niger. Next base: position 151,785 of record JAHWFP010112980.1, read on the forward strand.
CATCCGCCGTAAGGAATCGCTACGCGATAAGTGGGCCGTGGCAACGGGAGCAACCGGATCGCCTTCTATTATCCTACATCGGACCGACCGCCCGGTCGTGGCACAATCAGTGGCCAGATGGTTGTGTGAGACCCTTCGGGCGGCAGGCTTTGACATTAAGCAGTTTAGGGGCCATTCAGTGAGAGTGGCAGTGGCTGCAGCGGTGGGTGGTTGCAGTGCATCACCGTCACAAATTAGATCAATGGCTAACTGGGCGACCCTTCAGTATTCCAGTCACACTACCAGAAGGAGATGGACCCCAGCCTGGCGGGCCTTCTGCTGCAAAGGATGCAGGAGAAGGGGCTACTGGCTTGATTGGGGTAGGAGAAGCAAGAGAGTGGAGTGCATAGGTACAGGCTGGTGGGTGATGACGAGGAGAGTGACTGTTGTTTTTTTTTCCTTGTCTTTGATTATTGTTATTAGTATTAGGTTTTAGTTGTCTGTCAGACTAAGGGGGTACGCTGTCATTGGGCGTTAATCTAGTGAACTGCGCCACAGTTAAATAATCTGGTTATCCCAGACTAGTTAATACAGCGAGGAGGATTGCTTTGAAGAAGAAATGAAGAATCTACCAGAGAACTTGTTCTCGCAGGATAATCTTAAGTTCTCCGAGTAGAATCCGACGACGCTGTTTTTAACATTCAGTGCCCGCCTACGCTGGCGCAGTGATTCACCAGGTCGGCAAAAGACAGTGGTGATAAGGTGCATGAAGGCGAGGTAGAGGGGAACCGGAAGTGACAGAGTTCGACGCGAAATTGAATAAATTAGAGGGAATAATTTATGTAAATTAGGGAAGATGAGTGCCGTAAGCAAGGGGGACATCCCAAACTAGTTAACACGGTGTCGTCGGATTCTACTCTGAGAACTTAAATTCTACTACGAGAACAAGCTCTCTGGTAGAATCTTCATTTTTCTCTTTTACCCGTTTTTTCCATCCACAATATGAGCTGCTTCTAGTACCAAGGTGGTTTGAAATGGTGGAAATGGCAGTGGCACAAGCCTCACTACATTCCTAAACTGAACAGCGACCTGGCCAATTCTAACAACGCTTCCATAAAGAGTGCAATCTGTCACCATCTGATGTCATAGCATTGGCTGTAGAGAGCGTTGGGCTCAATGCTTCACAGAGGTGTACTATACGTATAGTATCGGCCGGATCTTGAAAGAAAAAAAAGCCTATGCAACCACTGATGATACGGCTGTTTTGAACTACTGCTGCTTTCTGTATTACAGCCCGAAAGAATGGGAACTGAGATACTGCCTCTCTTTGCCTTAAAAAAGTTTGTGAGTGGCAGTGTGACAAATTAAATATATGATCGATTTTAGGTATTTCGTAGCAAAATTATCATTCTCCGTCCCGAGAGAACCTTAGCAGTTGAAATAAGGAAGTTACTTGTGCTATTTCCATTTCCTCCTCTTTTATTTGTAGCTGGTCGTTTTTAACTCGTGGCAGACAGTCGCCAACATCTGTGTATATATATATATATGTATATATATTATAGACATTGGTGACGGGCAGACATGGTTTATTACTGATGGCAGAGAAATAACCTGTTTTTAAAAGTTCTGTGCAGGCCCAATAAAATTGCATTTCCAGAAAAAATGTTCGGGGGGGGGGGGGGGGAGATCGGTGTGATATACTTTTGAGGGGGGTATGTCCGTACCATCGGTATTTGAGGTATGAGTGTGTGTGACAAAGTGACATGAGCTACGGAAGGGGTCAAAATTGGCCAAATGTAGCGTGACATACTTTTTGAACGGTCCCTTATGATCGAGTGACCTGCTACCTTCTTTTAGCTTAGTGGGGACACTGCATGACGACAATCTTCACCAATTGTTAATTACGTTTACGTAAATAATTCTAGCGAAGTACTACTGGGGGTCCGCCATCTTTAGTTGATGGATTCAGCAGAAACACCGACTCCTGCACGCAATGAGTGCGATGCTTCAGCGGTAACGTCAAGCTGAGGTATCGAAAAATTCACCGAGCTTTTATGAACTACTTTGATGCGAAGGGACTTCAGCATTGAGTTGTTCAATGAGTTTATGAAAGTGCCCATTGGCTACTGCAGAAGTTATTAATATTTTGACATCTGCAATTTTACATTTTGTGTTGGATGCTCATATTTCGTCTTTAACTTGGGCCCAATTTAAGTCGACGAGATTCAGCTCGCAGTGGTACGGTAATTTGTTTTTCGAGCCACGAAATCATTTCTGGTTTATTGTTGTTGCTGCCTTGTCGAGTCGAACTGAATGACACGGAACGTTGTCCATCACGATCATGAAGTTGGCTGAAATGTTTGGTAGTAGTTTTTAATCAGTTTTTAAAACACTCGCCGTTCATTTCTTCATGATAATCCCTAGTCTTAGTTTTCTAATGAAAAGAAGAAGTTGAGCACTATTTATAAATTCTTCATTAGAGCCAGCCTGCAATAATATCAAACGCCAACCTTTTCCCAGATGTATGAAGCGGCCACGTAACTCTTTTCTCCTTGCCGTGCCACTGCCCACTGCATCTGCCGGGTGTGATATTCGTTGTCCCACATCTCATCCAAGTAACCAAACAGTGGTTCTGGTTACGCAATTAACTTGCCGAAGCAATCTACAGCGTAGAGCAACATTTTCTGGACTTTCGATATTATAGCTGCAAAGCGCGAACAAGCTTGGCAATTTCTCTTCGCAGTGTTGCAAACATTTTTGCGTCGGCTTTCGATGTGCTAGGCCGTGGCGGCGGCGTCTGCGGCCTTAGTCAGAATTGTAGCCATGCAGTAATTTTTGCAAGAGTTGGTTATTGGTTTTCTTTTACTACTAACAAGACAAGTCTTACAGTTCTCTTTAGATTTTCCAGTCGCAAAGCTGGTCTCTTGAATTTGATGTTTCAGCATCCGTGTTGTGTCCTGAGCCTCCATGCATTTGAAGACATAAATGGTTTGAGCTGTTGCGTTTTAATCTGTACCATCAGAAGCTCTATCGAGATGATGAATTTGGTACATTGGAATATCGAAATCGGTCAAAAATTGGCAAAGTTATCACATTTTTACCGGATTCGAGTTTTTCGAATGCGGATGCCAGCGGCGAGCCGAGTACAAATTGCGTGGGTTATGCATGATGAAACAGATATCTTCGATATGTTTAAAATTCGTAAGAATTTTGGTTCTGAAAATGTGCGTGATTTCTGTTTTTAACAATCAAATGGTCAAGAATGACAAACTTTCAGAGTGGAAGCCGTTATGGTATTTTCAATGTTATTTTAATTTAGCTGGCTATTGTGTCGTCACTAACGTACTGGGCGTCGGCGACAGGCATTTTGACAATCTCCTGCTTACAAAAACTGGTTAGTATTGTAGCCTATTTTAAGTTTCTACATTCACAACAAGCCATCAGTAATGTGGTGGATCATATTCAAATGTTTTGTAGGAAAGTTGTTCCATGTTGACTTTGGATACATTCTTGGAAGAGATCCAAAACGGTTTCCCCCTCCTATGAAATTAAGTAAGGAAATGATTGAAGCCATGGGTGGAACCGGTTCAAAACACTATCAAGACTTCCGTGAACAGTGCTACACTGCTTTCCTTCATCTACGAAGGTGAGTTATGTCAACAGTAGTGTCAATAGTAGTAGTTAACATTAAAAATGGGCATTTTTCGTTGAGGTTTCATAATATTCAAAAATTGATTAAAGGTTCAACTCACTCAACTTGGATTTGTACGACGGCGAATTTTCAATCCTTTCCTCGGAACTTCTTCAGGCCTTTAAAATTGTTATTTACACTATTTACGCATATATTAGGAAGTTGTGGAGCACTACATCCCGTCCTTCTTCCTTGCTTGTCGTGGTTCCCTGTTATGATTGAGCCGGCTTGTCTTTGCTTCAGTGTAGGGATAGGTTTTTGTTGTAGATGGTGGGGAACGAGTTCATTTATATTTCTGAAGGCCTCTTTGGTGAGATTGCATGGTATTGGTTTTTGGAGTTCTATGGCAAGTCGGGGGTAGAGCTTCTCCTCTTTAAAAAGGATTTCAGTGTTTTTGAAGTCTGGGAGGTGGCCTGTGTCAACGAAATGTACTGCTAGTCTGTCATTAAGGTCGAATTGTTGTACCGCTGATTTGTGCTCAGCATTTCGAGTTTTGATCATGCGTTTTGTGTGGCCTACGTAGGTGGTGGGGCACTGTAGGCATGGAATGCGGTACACAACATTGGATTGTAGGTTGGGGATTGTGGGTGGTGGTCTTGGTCGAAGTAGTGTTTTAATATTGGGGTGTGTGGAGAACCTTGTGCGGATGTTCGCTTCCTCTAGGATGCGTCGGATGGGTTTGGAGACTGATTGCAGGTTATGGTTGGTGATTGTTTTAACTGGTAATTTTGTGTCTTTTTTCAAGTGTGCTCTAGAGGGTGGGGGGGGGGGGGGTGGAAAATGTAGTGGTTGAGCCTGAATTGTTCTTTACCCCCAGACTTGCCCTAGAGTCCATTGCCATATAACTCCAAAAACCATGCAATCTCACCAAAGGGGCCTTCAGAAATATAACTACACTCGTTCCCCACCACCTACAACGAAAACCTATCCCTGCACTGAAGCAAACACAAGCTGGCCCAATCACAACAGGGGCCATAAAACAATTAAATTAAAACTCGCAAAACGGCCACCACAAACCACGACTAGCAAGGAAGAAGGTCGGGTTGTAGTGCTCCAAAACTTCATAAAATATGTGTAAATAGTGTAAATAAAAATTTTAAAAGCCTGAAGATCCGAGAAAAGGATGTTGTACAAATTCAAGTTGAGTGAGTTGAACCTTTAATCAATTTTTGAAAGTAGTTAACATTTTACATGCCACAAAAATCACTTCGATCACCCCACGTGTAGACATTTGTAACAACTCTTCATTAGCTGAAGACAATTAGAAAATTAATATAAGCTTATGATTTGCAGTCTACTATTTAATGGACAAGAATCGTATAGTCTAGATACATTCTTGTTTCTTTATGCTGTGAAAAAGTACAATACCTGTCAATTCCTGTTGGGCAATGGCGATACTCTACAACTTGACGCTCATCCGCCTGTTCCTTGCTCCAACCACGATTCAACCTGCCCTCGAGTTGATGTCTCTGCAATGACTAACCATGTCAGCCGGAAACGCCCACCACTGTCCCACCTCTTTCTGCCAAGCAACGCAAGCTAGCCTACGGGACTCCTGCTTCACGCCTTAGGAAATCACAACTCCGTCCACTCCCGCCAAGTGGATCCAGTCCTCTGTTGACTCACGGCTGACCCTTTCCATCCTTCTGGCTTCACATCCATTTCGGTCTGCTGTCGCCTCAGTCGCCTACCGTGGCCTCACGACAAGCTTTTGATTTCCCTTCGCGACAATGTCACCATTCCTCGCAGCCATCAGCCTATCGACAATGTTTCTCATCGCCCCTTGGGGGAATGGACGTCTGCTTCGCCCCGCCTGCACCTCAACTGGCTATCTACGTCGCTCTTTCGCGACATGTCCGTACGCTCCTGCTCGGCGCTGCAGGTCCGTCGGTCCACGTTATTCCCGTCGTCAGCTGGTTTCCACATCCCCATTCTCACCAAGTCAGTCGCCTCGTCAGGGTTCCTGTGTCCTAAAATTCCGCCTGATGCCTCCAGGTTCCTCATGACGCTTTCGTCGCGAATGAACAGTCCAACCTGCGCTCCTCGCTCACTTTTAACCATGGGGAAGAAGTCCTCAGTCAACACCGACCTTCTTCCGGGAACCCTTTCATAGCCTCACGTTCTCTTAGCTTCAAATTGACTTGCACTGCCTCCCGGTCCCCTTCCCAACTCTCATTGGTTGCTGCCCCTATCTGGTGCCCGTTGGCACGCCGTCTTTCCTGGTGTGCTCGAATGACATTCGGCTGGCAACTACAAGAAGACCTTTGAACCCCACTTAGTATTCTTCGTTGGAAAAGAAGTCATCGTGGCTCCCTCCCGGGAACGACCCACCCTCACCGAAAGGGCCGAAAGCTCGGCTCTGCCGATGTTGGAAAAAAAAAAACTAGCGGCTCAAGACGGGACCCTAGGTCGCCTTTCGTGACTGCTCCCTTCGCTCCTTTCTTCGTTGCTGCAAGTTTTCCACCTTGGACTCCCGCGTTTCACATCATGCAACTTCCTGTCAAGTTGCTTCCGAAACACTTCGACGGCCACCTACACTGGCCCCACCTGGCTCCCACGTCGCGAAGCCCATTTTCATGGGTTCCCATCCGTCGCATGCACTCACGCCGAACCATCGACCCCTTGTACGCTGCCGTGATACCACTACCTGTCGGGAAAGCTCCCTCCAGCTTGTCGCTAAAATTCAGCCTCGCTCTGGACCCCCGCCCTTTGCAGTTACTAGCGCTTACACTTCCGGCAGGAAGCCAGCCTCGCATTCGACGTCCATCTTACGCATCTCTTTTCCCACCTTCAATTGCGTCTCTACATAGCACCCTTCCTGCTCACTCTTGTGAAAGTGTTTTTTCCAAAACAAAGTGCGCCCTCCACGTCAAGACTTTCGCCGGTAGAATCCCAGTCGTTGACGACAAAGGAAGGACAGGATGTCTGCCAATTCCACAGACGCTGTGACTATTATACTGCCCCGTGCAAAATCTGTGTTTCAATTCCTCTCGCACAATGGAGGATAATTGCGGCGACCCACCTGGCTTCCGCCAAGATGAAAAAACAGCGGTTGGAACGAGCCCACTCGCTCCTGAAGTCTCAAGTCCCCCCGTCTACGGAAGTCCCTAACAAGTTGTCACTGTCTCCAAAAAACAAGTTCAAACACTCTTCCAACGCATGACCGTTGCTTGTCTCGGTTCTGAAAAACTCAACACCTAAATTGAAATCACCCCTCCAAAGTGAAACTACGGGAATTTCCCCACCAATAACCCCAGGGAAGTCTCTTTTGCCAACCTCTACACTTTCAACCCCAATTTCCCAAGCTTCTTGGCTGCTGTCACCCGTCATCCATTCGTCAGCCTCCCCGACTTCCTCTCCATACGAAGGAGATTCATCTCCGGCAATTCTTGAAGAGATCCCGCCTCAACATGACAACCACTATTCTCGTGTTAGCCACGCTCTTGAGAACAATGCTGCACTTCAGGATGTGGTCGTCGTTGCTTCGTCTTCTCACTCCTCACCGTCTCGCCAAGAATAAAGTCCTTCCTTTCCTTTGGGTGGCGAGCAACCAACTAATCCCCTCTTTGAACCCTTTCCCGACAACCTCGTAGCTGCCACACCACACTCCCCTGCTCATTCCGACGACTCGGTTTCATCCCCAGTCAAATCACCCAAACCAACCGAATTTGTCATCCCTCCAAATCCAGTCATGATCACCCACACAGAATCCAGAACGGAAGTCAACACTGATGTTCTCGCCTCTCCTACTGCCCTTTGCGGCCTGGACAAAGACAAGAGTCCAAATCTTGATTGCCATTGGCTCTTCACTACGCTCAAGCACCAACTCCGTCTGGACAGGCGTGCTTCCGCCCAGTTCATTGTGAACTTCTAAATTGAGACGCCTTTAGTTGACTCGGTCAACTCTCACCAACAATCATAAGAGAACTTAATTGTCTCACTTCAGTCTCAAATTGCCATTCTTCAAGCTTCCAACTCACAACTCTTAGAGCAACTCTCTCAAAAGACGGGCAACATCATTCCATCCTCGTCAGAAGAAACACCACGCTAGGCATTAATGACCCCCTCATATTTGCCCCTTGGTCACCTCGTCCAATTACCTTCTCCAAGTCACCTCGACCAGCGTGCAAAACCCCAAGTCGATTTGTGCAACCCCTGCTTAACATCACCCCATCCAACCGTAGGATGCCTCCAGCTGTTTTACCCTCAAGACCGGTGATCATAACACCTAACCCTGAGCTTCCACAACCATCGCCCCTGGTTAATTTCGACATTGAACAGCACAACAAAATATCTCAAACCTGGCGAAACATCTCTGCAGCTTCACTTGACAGCTCCGTCTATGCATTTTCTCTATGGCAGTACGATAATGCACCTACCTTCCTTCCACTCCACCCAAATCTTTCACAAATTTCTTCTCATCAGACAACCGACCTACCGTGTGACCTTTGCCGCCACAAGGCAAAAGGCTTCCACTACGGCATCAAAAACAACCCCACTTCCATGTAATAAAAAAAAAAACGTGACACCCAATGTACCATCCCCCTCTCCTGGTGCCGCAACCCTCCCTTGCGACCCCTGGAAAGGGAATTGAACTCTCCTTCTGCATCAAACTTCTTAACCTTCATCATTGACCAAAAAAAAAAGAGAATCTTGTTTTCCCATTGTGCTGAACTCAAGAACCTTAATTCACCACCTCGAAACTTCTTACTGGACCCCATCCTCAATCAAGCGTCACAAAGACACAACCAACCCACAAGCTTGGAATCACCTGGTCAGCCACAGGACAATCTTAGCCCTCCCCATCTCCAGGTAACCACTCTGCTTTATCCTTTTAAAGAAAAAAATAATAATAAATAAATAATAAAATGAAGGAGTAAAAATGAAATCAACATCACATTGTAGTCATGGAAATCCCTGTGTCCATTCACAAATCTCCACGTATCTACAACTCACTTTGCCGCCTCCAACAGTACCCCAGGGAACTAGTCAAAGGTGCCCGCCACCAAATTTGATGAGGTCGCCCTGTCAATGCTAAAATTGACAGGTATTGTACTTTTTCACAGCATAAAGAAAGAACATTTTGCCGGCTAAAAATTGTTTCTTTTGCTTAAAAAGAGTACAATACCTAAGGGCCCACCCTGCCTTCCCTCTTGAGTCACCTTTGGACAATCTTGAGACAAAGAGACGCCATCTACACTACCACCATCTCTTGGGTACGGAGGCGGCCGACGATCTTAGAAATCTCAAGGCAAGGATGCATCGTTGAGACAACAATGCTAAAATTGACAGGTATTGTACTTTTTTTCAGCAAAAGAAACCATTTTTATCCGGCCTGGCTGGGGGCCGGCAAAATGTTCTTTTTATTTTAATTATAATTACTAGCACCTACTTAACAACTTTCTTAAGATGAAGCTAAAGTCGGTTTTAATGCCCAAAACAAAACTTAATTAGTAAACAAACGAAGTCGTTTGATGCTTAAGGTAAGGCTTTTTAACTGATCCGAAGTCAAAAAGCAAAGGAACACCCATAAACTTTCCTGTATGGTGTTAGATACTGCAGTGTTACTGTAGTGTTTAGTTCACATGAAACCTTGCTGCTGTATTTAATAAATGTTTTTACCGTTGATAGCTACTTGGCTAAACGACATCGCTGTAAAATGTTTAAAAACTAATCGTCTCAGCGTGCTTAGTACATCTCTACAGGGAATTTAGGATTCGTGCGAGTCCTTCAAAACCTGGAAATGTCCAGGAAATTAATAATGAAATGCCATTCTTTGAAACATGCTTGAAAATCTTGAAAAATGATATATGTATCATCAGTAGGGTGATGAAACAAAAGTAGACGACGTGACTGAAGAACACTGAAAAAATTGTAGTGGATCCTCACACTATTCTTCATTTGTGTAGGCATGAAAAGTTTTGAAATTTGGGCTCTGGCTTTAATTGTAGTTACGTGTGTAATGGTCAGATACAGCAGTAAGGTTTCATGTGGACTAAACAGTACAGCAAAGTTTATTTGTGTTCCTTTTCTGTTTTGACTTCGGATCAGTTAAACCTTACCTTAAGCATCAAACGACTTCGTTTTTGTGTACTAATTCTTGCTACTTTGGGCGTACCATGCATTTTAGATTAGCTTGTTTTTAGTGTTTTGTATGTTTATGCATTACAGTTATGCATTACAAACCCTTTGATCTTCAGTCTACGTCTGACAGCTGGTGTTTGTTGATTGGCATTGTTGCATAATAACAATGTTTAAAACATTTGTAAAACAATCAATCTGGTCTTTTAGAGCTCCCTAACCCCTGAACCACTTGACCAATTAAAAGGCCTTATAGAGCTAAGAAACAGCTTCATAGGACAATAGTTTGATCTCTTGTGCCAACAAGTATAAGAAGCCAAAAATGAAAGTCCAGATCTCCGATGTGACAAATCAGAAATTTATAAAAGTTCGGACATTTGAGTGGAAAATTAACACTGGCGAGTAAGGTCAGCCTAGGGTCTCTGTGTTAAACTCTTAACTTTGAGAGCTTATAACGCCGTCAAAAGTGAACCTTTTAAAACCAAATTTGGAATCCAGCCTCGACTAGTCAAGGCCTCTCTACAGTCCAAAAATTGTGAAATTCGGTACAGCCAAATCCGAGATCCAGAGAGGGACCAAATTGACAACTTGTTGTTCTGGGGATACTTTCGTCTGTCCTCTCTACAGGTCAAACCATTTGTCCTATGAAGCTGGTTCTTAGCTCATTTTACAGGTATTGCTCTGTAGATGTGCCCTTTCCATTAGGCATTTTCTAATTGGTCAAGTGGTTCAGAGGTTATGGAGCTCTAAACGACCAGATTGATTGTTTTACATTGTTTTAAACATTGTTATTATGCAACAATGCCAATTAGCAAACGCCAGCTGCAAGACTGAAGATATAAGGATTTGTTTTGTATTATTAACACTGGCGATAGGTTTCAATTGGGTTTAGCTGCAATTCTAAAAGTAACACGAATTAATAAACAAAAACGGAACGTTAAATGTTTAGAGTAAGGGTCTAAAAGTCAAAACCTAGAAGGAACACGGACAAGCTTTGACTGTAAGGGTCTAGGTGTAAAATTTAGTAAGAGGCTGATAAGCATTAGACCCTTACTACCCGGTGGTCAGAAATAAATACATTTTGACGAAAAACTGGAAATCATCCTACAATGACCCATGTGATGATCCAGTGGTTGGTATAAGTCTGCTGCTTTGCTTTATGTTGAAAATTATTTGTCCAATTAGTAACATGGCAGGTATTCGCAGCAGAGAGCATTACTGGTTATCCTCTACCGTAAATCTACGAAATATAATAAAAAATTCTAAAGCATCAAAAGACAAAATGCCAAACTTCACAAGAAAATTATGTTCCTAATGTTCCATAACAATATTCTAAGAACAAAGACACCTGCTACAACCGTTCATACACATTCTGTCCGAATAGAGTAGAACTAAGCTAACCACCGGGTAGTAAGGGTCTAATGCTTACCAGCCTCTTACTAAATTTTACACCTAGACCCTTACTGTCAAAGCTTGTCCGTGTTCCTTCTAGGTTTTGACTTTTAGACCCAATACTCTGAACATTGATAGACAGCAGAGAAATTAAGCTTCTTAATTTCAGCTTTAACTTGGGAGACCGAGGTTAAAATTTACGGCAAAGGATTCCTGACAAGTATTCACCGTTAGAAGTCATGCTATTGAAACACCAATTGTTCACTACTATCCGAAAATACTAACCATTAGTTTTTAGCTTTAATTCGTTTGATTAAATGTTAATTACTCAACGACCTTAAAATTCATGTATTAACCCTTTCGAGTCCAATGCCATTTTTTATCGTTCGCTGCAAAAAAGACCACAACCAAAACATGGCTGCCGTAAACTTGATCATAGTAAAAGAACTATGCGGTCTCCGAGTATAAAAAATTGCAGACGTAATAATTACATTGTAAATTATTGTTCAAAAATATACTAGGGACCATCGTATTACGTTTTTATAATTGAAAAGACTTAGTGAATGCTCCTTCATCCTTGAAGTTTTAAGTTCTGTGGATCAGACCAGCTTGGTAACCGAAGTGTGTATGCACGCACTGCATCGTTTGTACTCTCGATAGTCCAAAAGGTAGGCTGGGATGAGGTATTGTATATTTTCTTAGGTAAAAGAAACAAAATTACAGCCAGCCTTCACGGGGGCTGGCAATTTTAAGTTTCTTGTTGCCGGTAGAAAATAATATACAATACCTGTGAATTTTTGCATTCACAGTAGACCTCGTTAAATTAGTGGCGGGTACCCTAGGGTTCCAAACTGTCATTCCCTGGCGTCGCAGACTCCCTGAGGGTAATTTCTTCCAGACCCTTGTTTAGTTAGTTTATTTTTTTTAAATAAATTTTAGGCGAGTTTCAGAGTGATGGTTTGTCCTTTATGGGATTGCGTGTCTATTGCTTACTATCTGCAAAATACTTACCTTCAGTACTCTCGCTAAATTCGCATAATTTTGCTTTTCCCATGCTCAAAAAAATAAAATCTTACATTTTATTGAATTCAACGCCAGTTGCACTTTTTCCCCGCTAGGCGCGCTGCTCAGCTATCTGCTGCAGCTGCCTGCCTCCCGTGGGGAAAACCCCATTCGCTTTTGAGCACGAGTCGACAGTGGTCGATCGTGCGTCCCAGCTCAAGAATGGAAAAAGATAATGATTTTGAAACGGGCAATGAAGAGGCAGACAATGTGAACGAGATTTTGAAAAATGGAGCGTACCCATCCTGCACTTGCCAGAAAACGCCACGAGATCTGCACCCTCTGTGTAGAAGATGTCGGACGTGCAACTTTGTCGAGGAAATATGCGATATTTGTGAAGTTCATAAGGAAGATTCGGTTAAAAGAATTCTTTACACTTGGCGTCTTTCCGACCAAAAGAAAGCACAGATCAAGAAGAAAAAAGAGGGGAAGACTAGCCTTGATCAACGTTTGGCAGGCATGGCAAAAAATCCAGAAGTTGTTAAGGACTTAGTGAGCGTCACGACAGATTCTACATCGGACCTTGACGGTTTCCCGGACGATTCGGTATCCATATATCCGGAAGGATGGTTAGGATCAATGATTACAGCGGCTAGGGAAACGGCAGCATCGGTGATCGAAACCCGTTCTACAAAAATCGAAAACAGCGTGACCGATAAAGTCAGCGCACGAGTGATTGGACACGTAGACGGCAAATTAGACGATTTTCGCTCAGAGTTGAACAGTTCCATTGCACTATTAACGGCCAGTGTAAACGCCTTATTATCACGGGATACACCGAGCATCAAACATCCTACCAATTCGATTGAGGAGTGTGACAATAATAAAGTGTTTTTAGTGGAACTCAATCACGATATGTCGGTGCATGCAAGAAACGTAACTCAAGGTTCTCTTACGCCCGGAACAAAGAGCCCGCCAGCGAAGCGTGCGCAAGAGACAAAGGGTTCGCCCACGAACCTCCAGAGAGCGGGCAAATCGGGAGAGGCTAAGAAAAAAGACGCGAAACAGGTGAGCGGTGGTCAAAAGGAGAAAAGTGAACATTTTATCAAGGATAAAAGTAAAAGCAGTGGGGGCCAAACGGTTAATGAAACCACCGGAGGCCACCACGTAAAATTAAATGATGCTAATTCGAGAGGGAAAGGAACTGGTAAGCGATCAAAAGCATCAGATCCGCCGGCCGCGCCCGAGAAAAGGGATCGCGGTCAGGCAGGTAGTTCGTTAGCGAACGAAAATAAACAAATCGCATCGCAACGCCGGGCGGACGATCAAACGAAATGATCGGTTACGCAGGCTGTAGCGAAGTTAAAAGCTCTGGGAGAGAAAAAACCTAACGGAGATCGTAATGAAATGCAAGATCGCCAAGGTTCGCAACAACGTGCAATGCAGAAAAGCACCGCTTCACAACAGCGTGTAATGCAGGAAAGCATTGCTTCACGGCCGACTACCAAACATGCATTGCGTCACAGTTCGCCGCAATACATAGGATCGCCTTTCAGAAGTAGCGGTTCGCAAATAACACACACATCGCCAGTAAGAAAAGTGCAACCATTCAGGGCAGATGATGAGACTAACGAAGTGGGGAATGGGGAGGATGAAAATTTTGAGGAAGATTATTGTGAAGATTTTGAGGATAATTATGAGAAAGTGTATGAGGGAGGAGAAAATTATTATGAACAAGATCGAGACTTTGAAAGTCAAGGGAGGGACTTTCGTCAAGAGAGAAAACGCACGTGGGAGGAGGTTCGTGGCCCCCCCCCCCCCCACCCCACCCCACTAAGTACAGGAGAGTGGCCCAAGTTGAGGATGAAATTTTTCAACCAAGCAGAACCTTTACAGAAGAACAACAATCACAAGACGAACAGTGGAGAACTGAAACTGCAAGGAGACAAAAGCCTGTTGAAACCACGGACACAGAGGATCCGTTCGAGGAAGGACCGGGTTTTGTAAGCTGGAAGTTGTTCGCGGGATTCACCCTCAAATACCTGAACGAGACACCATTTGGAAAAA
>JAHWFP010112980.1:190410-212399 GCA_023313725.1 Lithobius niger
AGGCAGCAAAGGACGAGAGGCAGCAAAGGACGAGAGGCAGCAAAGGACGACAGGCAGCAAAGGACGACAGGCAGCAAAGAACGACAGGCAGCGAAGGACGACAGGCAGCGAAGGACGACAGGCAGCGAAGGACGACAAGGACTACAGGCAGCGAAGGACAACAATCTGGAGAACTTTCAAAAGACAGTTGTTGGAAGAGCTGTAAAACGACCGTCACAGAAGGATGACAGGCTGGAAGAGCTTCAAACGACAGACAGCGAAAGACGACCTAGAAAGAGCTTCAAACGACAGGAGCGAAGGACGACAGTTAGCAGAGGGTTGAAGACGACGAAGGACAGACAACAAGGTGACAGCCAAGCAGAACGTCGTCGCAGCCAACGCTGTCGCAGAAAAGGTCCAGAAGATGACGAAAGACGAAGGAAAAACAGAGGTGTATCTGCACATGGTGGCCGGTAGAGAAGTCAAGATGTAGATGTCCAGCGAAGGATACGGCGAAGGCACCCACCGGAAGAGGAAGTCGTTCTGAAAGGACATGCCGAAGGCAATGGTCGACAAGACAAATTCAGCGTCATCAGGCGAAGGGCTCTCTGGCAACAAAGGAAAAACTTCTTGGAGGAAGCATCCTTCGGCGTGTCTATAGATATGCCCTCGGTGCTAAGGAGATATCAGCTGTGAAGGGCCTCTGGATGCAAAGGATCTGTAAAAAACGAAGGACGATGCGGGGGAAAAAGAAAGCGTGTCTACACCGTGGAGCGTTAGAGGAAAAAAAATGGCAACCTGCTGCACTTCGGCGTTTTTATAAGGAGGGGTGCGCATGCGCACTTGGGTTAATGAGCTGGACGGTTCTAAACAACTTAAAATCCTCTATGGAAAGACAACATTCTGGAAAGGAATTCAAAAATTTACAGGTATTGGATATTTTCAAACGGCACATAGAAAAAGAAATTTTTCTTACTATCTACAAAACACATCCATTCAGTAATACGTGTTAAAATTGCTTTTTATGCTTTTCATTGCTGAAATTAAATAATTTAATTTTTTGCCTATTAATCTAGTTAATCTAGCTTCCCGCTTCCATCTTGTCATATCGCTTAAGCACGAACGTGTTAACCTTGCGCCGGTTATGCTACTGTAAGTTTTTTTTGAGCAGGATGAGTGTCGTTACTAGGGATCTTCCCGGTAGTGTCAGCGCAGTTGGGACTTTGAATTTATTGACTCTCAACTTGTGACAGGGTTACTTACTCTCCTCCTACAGTGAAATCTGAAGGGTAGCTGAGCTTGTTCCTGTAACTTTATGCCCGGCCACCTCCCAAATTCCAACAGAGGCCATAATGTTGGATCCGATTTTTGTTGTCAGACAAAGGTTGGGAACAAAAGCAAAAACTCAACAAATGTCGATGGATTTCATTTAAAGTGTCTAGTCACAGTATGTGTGGTTAATCGCTTTGATCCTGTCAATATACCTGGGTAACGGGTCGGAGTTTCTATTCTTTTTCTTAATGACTCTGGTTGGAGAAAATGTAATCACATTGATATTAAAACCCCATACCAACCACATGTGCTGAAACTTGTGATCCCAATGTCCCGTCTTTGGGATCATGCAGGCAGAGATCGATACTCTTGAGAAGATGCGTGTGTCGTTCATAGGCCACCGGGAGTCAAGAGTTATGTTAAGTAAATGGGTTTTCGCAAAGAAATCTACATAATAATGCTGGATGCCGGCTGAACTGATAAGAAAAGAGCCAACAAGAAAAAACAGTTAAAGGCCGTACAATCACTTCCCCCTCCTCACGCCCGCAGTGCAAGTGGATTCTCCCATTCTACCGGCCCTGTGAAAGAACAGACAGGCGGGCGGGAGTGCTCCACCAAGACCGGCCACGTATGGCGGCGAACAAGTCCAATCTGAAAAATGTCGGGAAGAGTGCCGGGAAAATGTGTCGGGAAATGTGTGTACGTAAACTTAATTTGTGGCCGGCCCCGTGTATAGCTCGGGCTTCCTCTAATACCATAAAGATGGACCTGTAATGAAGTTTAAAGCGGGACTCGTTGCTTGTGTCAGCTCTGCGAGACAGGGCATCGAATACGCAATGGGAGAGACTTCCTCGCCGGTGATTCGCACTAGTGCCCTTAGGTTACTGTTGCCCCTGTCAGGCGTTAAACGTTATTCCATCCATACCGCAGACGTCCGGGGGGGGGGGGGGGGGGCCCCCCCCGTTATACCCTGTTATTACCCATCTCGTTAAATGAGACCCCCACCACGGTATTTACAACATAAGGGAGGTACCCCTCAGGTGTGTAAACTGGCTAGGTCGTTATAGGGCTTAAAACAGGCCGGAAGACGGTTGTTTATTCGTATGATTGAAGCCTTGCAGGTATTTGGCATGGAGTAATGTAATTCTGCCGTAACTCCCATCTTTTGTCACTCGGAATTTTGATGAATGTCAGCAGTCGGAGTCTGTTGGTGTCACTCGTTTTCAATCTGCTACCGAGTCTTTCCTCTATTTTTATGTGGGAGCAGGCCTGATATAAGTTACGCCGTCACAACTTTGTCTCAATGCAATCATAACCTTGGAGAAATCCACTAGGTGCAAGTATCTCGTTATTTAAGGGTACTAAGAAGTTAAGCACCTTGTTCTACCCATGAGGTGTTGAAGAGCATCCCGCTGGATATTCCAATGCCACCTGGTCAGTGACAAGTTATGCCAGAGGTTTTTCTGGACACCTTATTCGCCTGAGTGGAGGCGTTGTAAATTGGAAAACTTCTAAGCAGAAAACCGTAGCACTTAGCAGTTCGGGGGCTGAATTATTGGCACTTACTGACTGTTGTCAGGATATCCAGTGGATGTGTGGGTTATTAAGGGAATTAGGGTTATTTATTTTTGCCCGTTTTCCTTACACAGTCCATACCGGCAGCCAGTCAGCTAATTAACTATCGACTTGGGTTTTCAGTTTGGAAATGCTTTTCGTCCGAACCTTTAATCAAAATTCAATGACTAAGCTCTTGCAATGGCGCTCCCTGGGCCACATGACCGCTGTTAGGCGCGCCCCATTCCCTCTCGCCCCTAGTTTTCTCACTATTCCACAGGGATCGTTCGACGTAGGAGGGCTCATCTAGGTTAACTCTAACTCCGCCTGCCTACTTCCTCACCACTTGACCTGCCGTTACGAAGGGTTGTCCTTGGTGACGTGACCTGGGCGTGTCAATTCCTCTCATATAGTGGGCTATGTAGGTAAGCTTACTGTTGCATCTTCCAACGGCCAAAACTTCCGCCAGTGGCGTGCCCACAGCGAAAGCCCAAGATGCTGCCATCGCCCGCAGCTTGTGAACGTGGGCTGGTCCATCAGTGGGCCTGTCCTGTGAGCATCTTCAATCTCCTAACAGATACATATGCTTATAATGACTGGGGACACCGCCTCCTTGGTTGGTGTATCCCCCAAGAATAGTTTGTGTATCCTCACAAAGAATGGTCTTCAGGGTTTCCCTGCCCCTCAATTAAAGAGTGAAGAACTTCAGACCTGACATTACTTCCAAACCACTTTCCATTAAGGCCAAACAAACAAACAAAAAATGGTTTGGTTTGTGTTACCCGACCGACCCTATTTTAATGAGCTAAACATTTTTTCTTTCTTTCAGGAAAAAAAAAACCCTCCCATTTTTGACACTCCATCCTACTACAGACAAATGGTTCAAATGCTTCCTGGAAAAAGGGAAAATGTGGTTTAATGTATCTTTATTTCATAAAAAAAAAATGATAAATTACAATTTTTGATGTAACACTTTTTGTAACACCTACTAAAAAAAAAAAAGTGCAAAAAAATAAAATTTTCTGACCGACCAACCCTATTTTTTTTAACTGCGTAATGCAAACCAAATGATTTTTTTTGTTTGGCCTAACCGTTTGACTTGCAAGCGCGCATATTTTTTTTTTTATCTTACATTCATCTTATTTTTGTCTTAATATTCGTGTCCAGATCCATAACTCGTCCAAATTGTGACCAATTTTGAAGTTTGAATACACCATTCGAACCATTTTTTCGAGAGCTATCCATTGGTGCTACTGAAAAGTTAGTAGCTCAAATAGTTTTTGAATTATTTAGCAAAAACTAAAATATAACCAAAAATGGTCCTTAAAAATTTGTAATGGAATCCACAGGTGGGAAAAAAAAACCTATATCAAGAAAAATATGATTCTGAATCGGCATTGGCTGTGCTATGGTACCAACTAGTTTGTCAGAATCTTGGGTGAAAGTCGTCAGCCTTATGATGGTGTCCGTTTATTTTGATGAATTTGTGAGCCCATAACCACAATTCACCTCGGACTCGAGCCGCCTTACCATCCCATATCCCTGTACCAATGCCAGCAGCTATCTATAGGAAGTATCGACCTCACTCAAACATTCCAATTGATTTCAAGTCTGAATTCTGTAGCTGTACCAAATTCATCATTGCGCTGCGTCACTACCACTACAGAAAATAATGCTGAAAGAGTTCAAAAGCCCTGGGGTCAGATTGTCAATCCTGAAGGAAATGAAAGAGTTCAATGTCCAGTGAGGGCTCTCCGACACTACCTCGAAAGGGCCCAAATCCCCGTCACAAAATGACCTCTCTCACACACCCCTACTCTTCTGTTACTTCAATGTTGAAAATATCTCGGGAGAAGTGCTCCTGCTGTCATTGACCCCCTTCAAATTATGAAAATGAATTTGTGAAGTGATTAGGCATGGGTATGGACTTAGTCCAAATCACACTGATGCCCCTAGTGAGGTACAGCCTCACAAATTAAGTCTTTGGAAGCTTCGTGTGCCCAGGAGTGGCACTTCGTTTGACAAAGTTTTTGCTGCGTAATCATGGACCAACAAAAACACTTTCATAAGTCACTACCCTCGGGATACTAGTGGCTCCACTAGTGCAAAAACTATCAAAGACCATCATGGTGGGTGGCAGTTGCGTTGGACATTACGAAGAATGTCTGTCTATCATACGTGGGTACCTTTCTTACTATTTTAATAAGTAATTGGTATAACACCTTTTGTTCTAGCATCGGGTTCTAGCTGACTGTCCTCCTATAGGAGTCGGCATATATTACTGAAGAGATTTTGCAGATAGTAAGAAACGGAATTTTAACAAAATGAGTTTTTACTATCGTACAATACTTACCTTCAGTAGAACCCACCCAGCTCCCCACTTTCTTTCACGGAAACTGGTGGTTCATTAGCGATATGACAAGATGGAGGCAATACTAGCATTAATAAGTGATGTCAAGCAGTGCCCCTAGCGGGAAGCTTGACTAGATTAATGGACAAAAAATTAAATTAATTTGATTTAGGCAATGAAAAGCACAAAATAAGCTATTTAGCATATATTACTGAAAGTAAGAATTTTAGGATAGTAAAAACGAATTTTAAAATGTTAAGTTTACCTTTTTTTTTTACCTCGGCATCAAAAAAAAAAAGAACCTAGTTTTTCGTTCACGTTCTCTAAATAAACTATTAAGGGTTCGTACTCTTCTGTAACCTTAAAATTCCAGGACTGGTCAATGAAAATTCAATGATCAAAAATTAGTAATTACGAAAAAATGAGATAATTAAAACATAAATTTGTTAAGTGTGAAATTTATTAACACTGTAGTAAGATGTGATAGATTTTGTTTCATTACATGACACAGGTGAAATACACTAACACTTGCAGTTTAATTATTTTTTTAATATTTATAAAACATCGCAGACATCTGTGTATACCTCGTACACTGATGTGTGACGCGGAAAACACAAACGTGATTTTCTAAGACTATTCCAGGACTTTTCCAAGCCTGGAATTTCGTTTTATTTTCCATGACATTTCCAGGTTTTCAAGGACCCGTACGAACCCTGACAATTGTTTCGAAATTTGAAGGATTGCATAAATTTGTAAAACAGCATCACACCATGACGAGAATAACCAACCACCAGTATAGATAAATAAGAAATGGCCACACAGTACAAATACAGGTCTTAACTTTTACGAAACTAAGCGAAATACTCATTGTTGGGTAAAGAGAAATTTCTCAGTTCCCTTGTTGGTCAAAGCAGCCCATCGGAATCGCGCCATAATGCTTCTGCAAGGGTAACAATGATAAAGAACGTCGATAACAACAAGACTGTGGATTGGTGATTGGAATGGCACGCGATTTAAATACTGCATGGTTACATGCCTGTTATTAACCATGTTTGTTCCAACAATTAGTGGTCAATAAGCTGTTCTCAAAGCCGTTCTCGGTTGCAACAATAACCCCTTCAGGCTGCAACCTCGAAAGCTTCTCAAACAACCTATTTGCCATTCATTGTTGGAACAAGAAGGTAACATCAGGAGCTGATGAAGCAAGCAATGAAGGGCACCGTGCACAATGTTCATTATATATAGTTCTTGGTAATATCTATTACTTGCAGCCAATAGGACGGAAATGCCTACAAAATAAGGTTTAGTTCATCTTCACAACATTTATGCTTAATTTCTAAGAAATAGACTTCACCACAATATCTACGCAAATTTTTAACAGTCAGGTTTTTCTGGGGTTGGAGGGGCTCAGTCGACTGTCCTCTTCAACCACGATCGCGATGTCGGACAAAATCACAATTGATAAATTGTCAAATAGTAACTATCCAACGTGGAATTTTAAAATGGAACTTTTGCTTATCAAAGAAAGTGTGTGGGACGTAGTAAGTGAAACAATTCCAGATAATCCAGACAGTAAGTGACTGCTAAGGAATGGGAAAGCAAGAGCTGCAGTTGGTCTAAGGGTCGATGACAACCAAATCGGCCACATAAAGAAGGCTAAAACGGCGCAAAAAGCTTGGAATTCTCTTCGTGATTATCATCAAAAAGCCACTTTGTCTTATATTGTTACTCTGCTGCGGCAACTGTGTTCGAGAAAACTCCATGAAGGTGGTGACATGGAAAAACATATTCGGGACATGGAGAACATGGACCAAATTACAGCACTTGGGGAAGAAATTGCAGACAGACTGGCAGTGGCATTTATGTTAAGTAGTTTGCCAGAAAGCTATGGAACCCTAACTACAGCACTTGAAACAAGGCCAGACAAAGATCTGACGCTAAGCCTTGTAAAAATGAAGATGCTTGATGAATACCGAAGGCGACTTGGTCATTCATGTAGTGAACAAACTTCCGAGGACAAAGTGATGAAAGTAAACATATCAAAACCCTAAAGTAGGCCTAGAGGCTCACAAATTCCAAATAAGGCGGGCGCTACAGAAGGAGCATCAAGTTTTGGCGGCAAATGTTATTTTTGCAAGAAAGTAGCAGGTCATCTCAAGAGTGATTGCCCTAGTTACATAGCTTGGAAGAAGAACCCAAACAGACCTAAAACAAACATGGTCAATCAAGAGGACAGCTCAGATCCAGATATATGTTTTAAAGTTAGCCTAGACAAAAATGACCGAAAGAAGTGGTACGTAGATTCGGGAGCGGGAAGGCACATGTGTTGTGACAGAAACGTTTTTACAAGTCTCGACACTAGCATAAAAACTAAAGTGTGGGTAGCAGATAACAGAAACAACAGCGGTTGGTGTCGGTAGTGGAATCCTCCGGTGCAAAACTGGTAATTGGTAATGGAGATGAAGTACGTGCCAACACAGTGAAAGACGTACTGTACACTCCAACTTTCAATGCAAACCTGCTATCTACCAGAACCTTAAACTAGGGATAACAACAACGTGTGTTGGCGGAAGTGGTAAGTGCCTTATCATATCCAACGGTAAGACAGTAGCAACAGCAACGGCCCATACAGGATTGTATGAACTTGACCTTGATTATAATGCAACTGCGCTTTGTGTCGCGACAAGTAAAGAAGCACATTGCATACAAGTGTGGCATCGTAGGCTAGGCCATCGCGACCCAATAGCACTCAGAACTGTAGTTAACAATAATCTGGCCACAGGCATTGAGATACAGGGCTGTGATGTCAAACAAGTGTGCGAATGCTGTGTTAAAGGCAAGAGGTCGAGGAAACCATTTCCAGTATCTTCAACACAGTCAAATAGTGTGCTCGACTTAGTACCAACAGATGTGTGTGGAGCAATGCAGACGGAGACCCCAGAAAGAAGAGGTACATCTTGACAGTCATTGATGACTACAGTTGATACACGAAGATTTACCTTCTCCAGTACAAATCTGAAGTACCTGAAAAGTTACGGCAGTATATTAACGAAGTAAAGACTAAATTTGGTAAAGTCCCGAAGGTCATACGTTCCGACAGAGGAGGGGAGTACACAGGAGTAAAGCTACGTGAGTAACTGAAAAGTCAAGGCATTCGGGTACAGACTACAGCGCCCTATTCACTACAGTAGAATGGGACAGCCGAACATAAAAATCGTTCACTTATGGTGTTCACCAGGTGTTTATTGGATGACGCCAATTTCGACAACCGTTTCTGGGGAGAAGCGGTGATGACAGCCAATCACCTACAGAACCGGCTGCTAACCAAAGCATCTGATGTAACTCAGTATGAAAGACACCACCAAAAGAAACCGTCATTCGACTACCTAAAAATCTTGGAAGTCCGGCCTACGCCATGATTCCAGATGAAAAGCGACAAAAGTTGAACAGTAAGGCAAGCAAGTTAATATTTGTAGGCTATGCAGGAGGCTCCAAGGCTTACCGGTTGCTCGACCAGACAACGAACAAGATCCGTATCAGCAGGGAAGTAAGGTTTATCGAGAAACCATCACATCAGGCTGTCACATCCACTCAAAATAAAAGACATCACTCGTGGGAAGGAAGTGTGTGAAGAAACAGCAGGTTCAGGGGAGAAAAATGATCCATCCCATACAGATAACGAGGATGATACCCAAGTTAACCAAGAAGGTGAAGATGTGATGACATCAATCCAGCACCAAGGAGATCCGGGAGGCCAAACAAGGGAAGACCTCCAGTACGCCTGACTGAAGCGGCCAATACAGCATGTGAAATTCCGGACAATGAGCCCAAGACCTACAAAGAAGCCATGCAGCGTCCAGACACGCTCCACTGGGAGAAAGCCATGAATGATGAGATGAAGTCGCTCGAACGAAATGAAACATGGGAACTCATTGATACTCCACATGACAAAAACATTATTGGCAGCAAGTGGGTGTATAAAATTAAGTACGACGACGAAGGAAAGGTGGATCGTTATAAAGCCAGATTGGTGGCGCAGGGATACTCACAGAAGTATGGGCAAGACTATGACAAAGTTTTTCGGCTCATAGTCGCAAAACAGTCAACCCTAAAAGTCCTGCTGACTGTAACGGCAAGCAAGGAAATGGTTGTCAAGCATTATGACATCGAAACCATGTTCCTGAACGGCGACTTGTCACACGAAGTATTCATGCAGCCAGCAGAGGGATATACCAATGGCACCAATGGTAAGGTATAAACTCAAAAAGAATATCTACGGGCTAAAGCAAGGAGCGCTAGAGTGGAATAAAAAGCTCACCAGTGCACTCGAACAAGCAGGATTATTTGTAGTGAACCTGACCTTTGTTTGTATGTAAAAAGGCAAGGTGATGAGTTTGTGCATCTTGTGGTACATGTTCATGATGCCATAGGTGCCGGCACTACAGAACAAAACTTGGATCAATTTGAAGTCGAATTAGGGACTCACTTCAAGGTAAAGAACCTAGGCAATTTGAAGTATTATCTGGGAATTCAATTTGACCGAGACAAAGATAAATTTTACCTACGCCAGGAAAGTTACGTAAAGAAGAAATTGGTAGAATTTCAACTAGCTGACAGCAGACCGTCGAAAGTACCGATTGATCCGGGTTATAGTACGCGGAACGAAGTTCACTCACCGAAGAAAAATAAAGAAATTTATAGGAGGGCAATTGGTTCCCTGCTCTACCTGTCGACAAACACTCGACCGGACATAGCTGTGGCAACATCGATATCGACATTCGCTATCTAAAGTTCACGATCAACAAGAGGTTAAAACTCGGAGGACAATTTGAAGAAATTGGCCTGACTGCTTATGCCGACGCTGATTGGGCAGGGGATGTCGATGATCGAAAGTCCAACACTGGCTACTTGCTAAAGTTAAATGGGAGTACAATTCACTGGGTAAGCCCAAAGCAGCAGTTAGTGGCCATCTCAACAACCGAAGCGGAATATGTCGCGCTGTCTGAAGCACCACAAGACATTTTGTGAGTCAAGAGACTGATCGATTGCTTTGGGCAGAAAACCACAAGACCTATCACAGTGTTTTAAGACAATCAAAGCTGCATAAAGCTTTTAAACAACCCAAAAGCGTGTCACCGTCCCAAACACATTGACACGAAATACCATCTTGTGTGTGACTTAGTGTCGAAAGGTGTGATAAATGTGCAGTACTGTCCCAGTGCAGAGATGACTGCCGATATGCTCACAAAACCGCTAGAAGCAGTTAAGCTCAGAAGGTGTGCCAGTGATATTGGACTTGTCTAAAATCGTTGGTTATATGGGTAGGACTACAATGTGTTAAAATAAAAAAACAAAACATTGAGGGGAGGTGTTGGTTTGCAATAGTTAAAGCATGTTTAATTATCATTAGATTATAGTCTCACTAGCAATGTTCTGTTGTTTGTAATTTCGTATAGCCCTAAGTGAAACCGAAACTTATCTCCAGTCCAGATGTAACGTATAGCGCTATGGTATAACTCCATCAGTGTAATAAAGGCGGCGCTGCACGTTCTCTGTATTCGCAAGATTATATATGCCGCAGCAGCCAGCAAAAGGAAAGTGCGTCCTTTCAATTAAGTTCTGAACCTCACGATAAAGTATTTCAATAGGTGCAACAATTTACAGCAAACATCAACACACATTACAACTAGAGTTGGACACGAGGAGTGTTTTGGTACCTTCCCAGTTTATTCGGTGGCGAGTTTACATGTGGTGGAATACCTTCCGAGAGGTAAATTTGAATAGCAGACAAACGGTCATGACGAGCAAAGCGTTGTTGCAGTAGCCTGAAGAAGACGGTCGACTGAGCCCCTCCAACTCATGTAAAACCTTACTGTCGAAAATTTACGTATTGTGGAGAATATCTATTTCTTTGAATTTGAGCGCATAAAAGTTGTGAAGATGAACTTGAACTTGAATTTTCAAAGTAAGCGATGTGACATTTTCACACTTAGGGTATCTTTAATAATAAACTTAATTTGTATTTTATAGATGCCCTTACAGTTTCTGATTAAAATTAGTTGAAATATAACAGAAATGTTCGTACCATAAAGCGCATATTTTCACTTTCACAGCAAAGTTAACAGCAAGCTAATTTAGGAAAGGGTATTGAATTTCACTGCGATAATGGTAAAATAAGTAGGTAAAAGAGCCTGAATTAAAACAAAACTGCCAAGCATTTAATCCATCCTAGGGAAGAAATAAAAGACTGCCTGATATTTTTCATTATTATTTGTCGTTAACCCATAATGGAGGTTCCTTTGATAAACTAAAACACTGATAAATCAAGACATTGTACTTTGGTTTTAAGATAATGAAAATCACTCAAGTTTCACACGATTAACTTGGGAATTTCAGTGATTTACACTAATCACTACCTTCATGCCGGAGCCTCAAGTCAAACAAGCACTTGAAACAAACTTGAAATCAAGATGATTTGAACAGAGCGCTTCCTGACAGTTGGCCTCGAGTCAGGGCTAGAGCTGACTCGAAGCCAACTGTGAAGAATCGCTCCATGTCGCATTCAAATCCTCTTAATGTCAGAAGTTCATTAACAAGTGCTTGTTTAACTCAAGATTCTGGCGCTAAAATGGTGGTTAGTGTAAATCACCAAAACTTTGCAAGTTAATCGTGTGAACCTTGACTGTTTTGCTTGTGTGCTGACTAAATGATTTCCGTAGTGTCGGAATGTTGGGTGTGCAGAAGTAAACCTTTATAAAGATAGAATACAGTGATATACAAGTTAATATAGCTTAGCACCATAATGCAAGGTAAGTGGTATGTACTGCTCAGCCAAGTACCCCAGTGCTAACTTGGCACCAGTACTGTCTGTAAAATTTCTGGTACAACCGAACTTCTAATTGGGTTGATTCAGCTTAAAACTTAATGTTAATTATTTACTATAGCCCTTTTAAAAATGTCACATCGCTTACTTTGAAAATCCGAGTCCATGTTTACATCTGTTACACTTAGATTTCAAAAGAAAGGATATTCACCATTCCAATATCCTTGCAAATTGATGACATTCTGGATTTCTGGAGTTGCAGGGGCTCAGAACGACTGTGTTCCTCAGGCTACTACATCACCGCTCACTTCGTCATGATCATTCGTCTGCTTTTTGACCCATGTCGCATTCAAAAAGCAGATGAACAATCACGCCGAAGTGAGCGGTGA
Organism: Lithobius niger; assembly: GCA_023313725.1. NCBI lineage: Eukaryota > Metazoa > Arthropoda > Chilopoda > Lithobiomorpha > Lithobiidae > Lithobius > Lithobius niger. The sequence continues at coordinate 202,778 of JAHWFP010112980.1, forward strand.
TGTAGTAGCCTGAGGAAGACAGTCGTTCTGAGCCCCTCCAACTCCAGAAATCTAGACTGTCGAAAATTTGCAAGGATATTGGATAGGTGAATATCCTTTCTTTTGAAATCTAGGCGTAACAGACGTAAACATGGACTATATATAGCCTTTAGTTGTACATCATTTTAATTGTCAAGAGCAAGACTAAGATTTGGTTTTTACCACGCAAGAGGAGTATCGCCACGACTTTTCAGCCGCAGTTCATCAAGAAGACGAAGCTTTGGTTCCATTTCGTGTTCGGATATTAAGTTGTCCATTTCCAGCATGATGTTCTCACTCAACTGCTCTACTAATTCTTTGCGCAAACTGCGCAGTTTACGAGGGTCGTTTGAGCGTATTGTCTTGAAATGCTTACTGAAGAGGCTGTCGCTGAAAAATAAACAGAGTGGTTAATAGAGTACACTGCAATCATCACCTGGCATCCAACATTTTTTTCAAACTAACTCCACATGCCTATACCGTGTGTAAATTTGCCAGTTACCAAAACTGCAACTATAATTCGACATACTGACTATAGGTACTGTTAATATATTAGTTTTTACTCATTCTCCAATTAGTAGACTTACAATTTATTTTGAATTGTTTACGGCTAAAGGCTAAGTCGGTAAGTGTTACTGGAGTACTTGCAAAAACCAATTGTAATTCTAAAAATGTAGGGTATTTGTTACTGGAGTAATTTGCAAAAGGTGTTGAACATGTTGGGTTAAAGTTCAACAATTAGCTGAATGTCATCAAGTAGACGACCGAAACAAGCCAAAGGTAAAAGATTTGTTAATTTATACAGAAAAAGTCTTGTAATTTTTGATTTTCTCGAATTACGATTTGTACCTGCGAGTTCACTCTAAAATGTACTGTTGGCGGACTGGCGCAGTCATTGGGGGAGGGCTTGTCGTGGTTGCCTCCCCCCGGGACGCTGCCGTTAGGCCCGTAGGAAGCAATTAAAAGTGATACGGCTTAACGAAATCAGCGGTCAGGGGAGCACTGTAAGTTCCCACAACAGGGTCCCGGGCAGAACCGCGGGAAGTTGAAGCAATTTCTGGTACTGTAGAGTCTTATCTGGCTCTGGACACCATGATTTAAGATTTTCTTTTTTAGTTAAAATGTGGGCCACAGCAGGGGCGGATCTACGATTTTATGGTGGGAGGGGGGGTTGCTGGGGCAGAGAAATTTTGTGGACTTTTTTTTTGCTTTTTGCAGTTCGCTCCACCGACTGGGGTGCATTTTCCTGACCGACAGTGACTTTTTAGTTGGTGGCACCCCCCACCCTCTCCAACTCGGCCATGAAGCTACTTTGTGCTATTAAATTTAAGATTTTGATCGTAGGAGGAAAAAAGTTCATGTATATAAGCTGTTAATGTATCCAAATTACGTGAGGTCGGTGGGAAGGTTTGTGTTCAAGTCTCAGTCAGGGTAGTTGGCTTTTATTTTTTTTCTCAGATTATTATATCTTGTATCCTAGCCAAACCAGTCTTTAATGCAGTCTGTTTGCTTGGTTTACCCTTTACCTTGCGATTTATTTTTATTTACGTCAGTTCGTTTTAGAACCTTACCGTTATGTACGTAGCATGTAATAAATCCCCCCCGTACATGTAGGCGATGTTGACCACTTGCTTACACTTAATTTAGCGTTTTTACTTCTTTTCCCCGAAAACCCCTTTCTCTTCGTCAAGCTCGTTGTCCTTCGTTGGGTGCAGGGAAAAATAGAAGTTGCGCTCTGTTTATGCATGGACTTGTATACTATCACATTACGTGATAGTATATAAGCTCTATGGTTTATGCAAGCGGGACAGATGCTCCACATCAAATCTCGGCAGGAAAGCCACACGCGTTATCAAAAGTTTAACGACAGCACAAGTGTTGTGTGTTGGGATATATGGTATTCTAAAACTTGTGTGCTGAAAAAGTGGTACGGCAAATGCCGCAGCAGCCGTACCGCTTCCTACGGCCATGGCTGCCATGATTCTTACATGGCCCTCCTTGGCTTGCTGGCAGCCAGAACCCGTCTGTAAAGCCCCTAAGGCTACATACTTCTCTTGGAGACGAGAGGGAGAGATGCAGGATCATGGCTCACGCCAAAGCATAGTTCTTGTGATGCAGTTTAATCTGATTAAATCCACATAATTAATCATTTAGGCTATCAGCACTCTTGTCCACTCAGTTCATAATGTCCCAGATTCAGGCACAAGGGGAAAACAATTTGCATTTTTATCACACTTTTTCACACACAAATTTTAAACATTTTCACATATTTTTTTCACACATTTTTTGAATAAGTCTATTTCCAAAGCACAAAAACGCTTTCAGTAGTGCGACAAATTTGGGAGCTTGTGCATGTTGGCTATCTCCTCGAACGTAGTGCCATGGGCACAACCACTTCCAGCTGGTCTTTCCCCACACTATGGGGCCCATGACCCTAAGTTTGGGCTCCGCACCTTGAATCGCTCCTTTCCTGGAATGGACGTGCTAGGAGACAAGACGCACAATGGCAACCCTCCCCAATGTCGATCGCCACTCGCCATTTGGCGACTTGGAATAATATTTAGCCTTACTCGCCAAAACAGCGAATAGCTACAGAGCATGCCACTAAAAAGGGAGTATCTCTGGAACCGTACAAGTTAGAGACGAATGCCGTTATGCTCAGATTCATATGGCTCTATAACTGGTTTTTCTGCATTAAAAGAAATTCTGCAGAAAATTGCACAATTTTGTTAACTTAGCGAAACCATTCATCTTACAATACATATTTAGTATGTGGCGAGTAGACATTGTGAAACGACGAGTGCTACTAGATTGACATTCAAAAGGATTGCACAACGGTCAGTGCCATGCAACACCAATGCAGAGACAAGCCTGGCGGGAAGCAGCGACGTGACCAAGCCTCCATCCCTGAGGTGTTGTGTAACCATTGAACTGCAATCAGCAATAAACCAAGAGCATCGAGGCAATGAGTGTGCTGTAGAAGTCTTTTAGCGCTTAAACTGTTAGTTGGGACAATTTGAGGCAAGCGACTGCCCACGTCACGGCAGCCAGAACCCCTCAACGAGGTGTCCGACCAGGAGCACGATCTCATCTCGGATGCCCGAACTGTTAGACTGTACCCATCATCAGTGATCTTCGTGGCCCAGTTCCTATATTTCATGCTCGGAAATTATAGGACATTTGTGAGTATTAGCGTCTGAGTAAAGTACGGCTCTGCAACTGATATTTTCGTTATAATGGCATAGGCAATAGTGTGTGTCGACATTCCCTTAGTTTTCAAGCTGAACATTAAATTTGTTGTTTAGATGAATGTTGTGAACACTAAGAATGTAAGTTTTAATGAACGATCCCCTCAAAATTGATGTACGATAGTACATTCCCATTCATGTACGATAGTAACTTCTTTTTGTTTCGTTATCGCGAGGGTTCGCCATGTCACATGCACCAAGATGTTCGGACGCTAAGATACGATGCTGCGTGCTCCTGGTGGGGCACAATGTCATGGAGTTCCAGCTGCTGAGATGTGGGCAGCCACTAGCCTCAGATTGTCCCAACTCTCTGTTCAAGCGCCAAAAGACTTGCACAATACGCTCATTGCCTCAGATGCTCTCGTATTGCTGATTGCAGTTCATTGGTTTTACAACACATCGGGGCTGGATACTTGGTCATGTCGCCGCTTCACGTATCGTCTTTCTCTACATTGGCGTTGCATGGCGCTCACCGACGTGCGTCTGTCTCCTAGCGCGTCCAGTGCAGGAAGAGAGCGATTCAAGGTGTGGAGCCCAGACGTTGGGTCAATTAATCATGGATCCCAGAGTGCGGGGAAAGGCCATCTGGAAGTGGAGACGTGCCCATGACAAAAAAAACAGCGACATTCCTGCAGTGCAAGTACACAAGTACACCGCCACCTAACGAAAAAACAAATAACCTGGCTCACTGGCCAACGCAGGTAGGCTACATTAACTCCTCAAACTGAATTTTATATTCATTCAACCGTAGTGGAGCTAAATTTATCGTTTGTTGCACAATGCAATTTTTTTTTTATCAAGAAATCAAAAATGTCACATTTTTTCACCAATTTGGTCAATTTTTCACACTTTTACTGGAAGGCTCAAATTTTCACATTGTTTCACTTGGTGGCATCCCTGCAATTTTAACAGTAGGCAGGGTTCGTAAAACCTCATCTAATGAAATTCCATGCCTTTTCCAAGTCCCAAAAATGCATTTTCATCCCACTTTTCATACTCAGTAGCCTACTCCAATTGGGCCAAACAAAAATAATTGTTTGGTTTGCGTTACGCAGTTAAAAAAAAAAAGGGTTGGTCGGTCGAAAAATTTTTCTTTTACCCTTTCTTTGTTACTAAAACAAAAAGTCTTACTTCAAAATATTTATTTTTTGTACAATAAAGATAGATTCATGTTCAAGGAGCAACATTTTTCCTTTTTCCAGGAAGCATTTGAACCATTTCTTACTATCTGCAAAATACTTACCTCCAGTCTACATGCTAAATTCGTTTAATTTTGCTTTTCCCATGCTCAACCACCCATAAATCCCGAATTTATGACTTTCAACGTCAGTTGCCCTCTTTTCCCGCTAGGCGCGCTACCAGCGCTGGCGCTGCAGCCGCCTGCCTCGTGGGGAAAACCCCATTCGTTTTTGAGCACGCACGAGTGAAGTCGTGCGTCTCTTTCCCGAACAAAAATGGCCGACCACAATAGTGAGGACGAACTTGCTAGGATTAATGAACTACTTAAGGATGGTGATTTCGCTTCGTGCACGCACCAGAAAACACCTTTGGATCTCCATCCTTTATGCAGAAGGTGTAGGATTTGTGATTTCTGTGACGAAAAATGCAATATTTGCGAAGCTCACGACCCGACCTCAGTGAAGCGCATTTTGTGGACATGGAAACGCTCTGACAAAAAACTCGCGCAAGTAAAGCAGAAGCAAAAGAAAGAACAAATTTCCCTCGATCGGAGACTTGCGGAAATGGCCAAGGACCCTCAGGCGCCGATTTTTTTTGAAGATTTAGTCGCGAGTGCAACCGATTCGTCATCGGAATTTGACGGTTTTCCACTCGGTGAAAGTTCTGTTACCCGCATGGTTCGTTGGGGGCTATGGTGACGGCGGCCCGTGACACGGCGAAATCGATCGTCTCGGATCGGACGGCCGAATTGGAGGACAAAGTTTTACATAAAGTGAGCACTACGGTACTTTCTCACGTGGACACGAAAATTGGGGAGTTTCGAGGTGAGGTGTTAGGATCCATCGCGGGACTCGTATCGACGGTGAACGCGTTGATAGCTCAACAAGGTTTTTCAAGCAATTTTGGTGCCAGTGCTGCAAGTGTGTTTGCAGAACCAATTTCGGACACACAAATTAAAGAATATGGTGAGCAGAACGTTCTACTGAACAGTGACTTATCAATTCACGTAGAGGGATCCACCGCAGTGCCGGTCAAATGTCTTGACGGGCGCGAGACAAAGGGTTCGCCGGCGATCAGCAAGGGTTCGCCGGCGATCCGGACGAGTGGTTCGCCGGGCAGTGCGCTACAGGGTAAGCCGAGGCCGCGCGACGGGAAGACGGAGGCTGGTTCAAAGGACAATCCAGCCCACCACAGTGCAGTTTCATTGTCACGAAAGGAAAAAGGGGAAGGTAAACACTCTAAGAACACTGTAAAAAAGGGCGATCTGTCAGCACCCGAGAAAAGGGCTAGCGGACACGATAATTCCAAGCCCAAAAGTTTGACCAATCCGTCCGCGCCCGAGAAAAGGGTTAGCGGACAGGATAAAAATGTGCCAAAAATGAAGGAGACACGTTCAAGTGAGGTTAAAAGGCACGGGTCAAACAAGGCCCTGCCCGCGCCCGAGAAAAGGGTTAGCGGGAGGGCGTGTAGTATGGAGTTAGTTTCCGACACGGTGGATCCCGTGCTCAACAAGGCGATCTATCATCGCGGTTCGCCAGTTCGCAGCGATCGCGATCGCAGCCCACATCGCACTGAATCTGGTTTGGCGGATCGCGGTCATCCTAGGGATCGCAGTCCGCACGGCGGTCGCAGTTCGCACGGCGATCGCGGTTCGCACGGCGATCGCAGTTCGCACGGCGATCACAGTTCACACGGCGATCGCAGTTCGCACGGCGATCGCAGTTCACACGACCATCGCAGTTCACACGACGATCGCAGGCCGCACATCGATCGCAGTTCACAGGCAGATCGCAGCTCACATGCAATTAGTACTGGCCAGGAACCTCGCGAACATCTGCCAACCCGACGTCAATCTATGTACAGCGAGAAGGATCGCAGTTCGCCAGTTCGCGATCGTTCACCGGGTTTCTCCGGACATCGCCGGACATCCCCGGATTTTACCGGACTTCACAAAACAGATCACCATTTTTCACCGATTAGGGCGGTCCTTCCCCTTGTCAGGGAACAGGATTTTTCTGACGAAGACGTGGAAGGCGATTATGAGGACGACCAGTTTTACTACCAAGAACACCTTGCTAGGAGTGACTCTGCTACACGCAAACGGGAATACGGTCGTGGTTCCCTGTCGCCGGAGGCAAAACGGAGGAAGGTGGTGTTCCATGAAGATAACGTGTTCATGGAAGAGAAAAGCTTTGGGGATGAACAACGTGATCAAGAAAGGCAATGGCAAGAATCAGTCGAGGCACGCCCCCCCCCCCCACCTTCGGAATCGACCGACAACGACGACCCCTTCGAGGAAGGACCTGGCCTCATCCATTGGAAACAATTCGCTGGTTTCGTGCACAAACACCTTAAAGAAACCAGGTTCTGCAAGGAAGCGACCCCAGTGGAACTTAATCTGGAGGACCCGCCGCTCGAAACACTCGCGAATTCGGGGGCGACCAAGGACCCGCCCCTCCACCTTCCTCAATCGGCGGTTGGTTTCCGCCAGTTGCTAAACGCGGAATCTCTCACGCGGAAGGGCGGACAACCAATTTCGATTTCAAAACCTCTTCCCCCCCACGATCCGGCTATGACAAAATTCTTCTTCAGGTCGACGGGAAAAGGTGCCCCATCCAAGAAGCGGTATTCTACGTTCCCTGAGGCGGAGTACTTCCCAGAGAAAATGAACCTTGAGTTGGACTCTACCATTCGGACCCCGCAGTTCATCCGCACACCAATACAACAATTCGACGAGGACGAGATACTACTACGTTGCAGCATTCGCGCTAACTCACATGCGGAACTTGCCTACTCCGCATCTACGGCAGCTCTCAAGAACCTCGTAACTGAAGTACCCTCTCTCAGGGAAAATCAAACTGTAAAGGAGTGTCTTCATATGATGAAACGGGCCTCGTCGTTTCAACGGGACAGCCTGAACTGGTCATCGCGGCTCCTTTTAAACTCTGTGTTTCGGAAGAGGGATGCACTGCTCGAAACGGCGTCAAACATCCCCACGGACGTTGCCGGCCAGTTACGGTTGACACCAATTCACGGGTCGACGGAGGTGTTCGGAGGAAAACTACTTCAGCTTGCACCAGAACTGAAAGAGAAGACCAGACCACCCCACGCGGGGACTTCGGGCACCAGAGGGAATCGAATGAGGACCAGGCCTTCAAGCAGGAATTTTCCCAACTACCCGCACTACACCCAAGATGGTAAGGAGAGGGGCTTTGGGAGAGGTGAGAGGAGAACGGACCTGCAGCCCTTTCGAGACAATCCCGGGCAACAGAGAAGCAGAGGACAAGGAGGGAGACAGAGAGGTAGAGGCGCGTCCCGAGGGAGAGGGAGGAGAGCCAGCAGCAAACCTTGACGCCCACCCCGGGCAGTCTCCCCCCACTCACTGTCAGGTGGGGGGGAGACTGGCGAAACACCTCAGCAACTGGGAGAGGATTACGGACGATGCATTCATCCTGGACACAATCAAGTTCGGGTATCACCCCCCCCTAATCTCGTCTCCAAGGCTCACCGACAAGGCGCCTGGGATGGCGTGTCAGACCGTCAAGACCCCGGAACTCCGCATGGAGGTGGAGAAGCTTCTTCTGAAAGGGGCCATCGAAGAATCTCCTCCAGGTTCCAAAGGCTTCTGGAGCCCGGTGAGGGTCATCCCGAAGAAAGGCGGGGGGACCCGGCTGATTTTCAACCTTCGTCTGCTGAATCGCCATATCCTGAAAGAGAAATTCAAGATGGAGACGATCGGGAGGATTCGCGAGGCACTGCGGAGCAAGGAATACACGGTCTCTCTAGACCTCGAAGACGCGTACCTCCACGTCCCACTACACCCCGCAGTTCGACACCTCTTCCGGTTCCTATGCGAAGGAACATCGTTTCAATTTACAACCCTGCCATTCGGGTTGTCTACAGCGCCGCAAGTCTTCACCCGGATCCTGCGTCCTGTTCTCGCGACACTTCACCAGGAGATGATAAAAGTACACGCGTACTTGGACGATTGGCTACTCCGCCACCTGTCGCCGAACGTGCTTATTGTCCAGATGAACAGGTGCGTGCAGTTGTTTCATGCGCTCGGACTGGGGATAAACTGGAAAAAGTCAAGACTTGCCCCCAGCCAATTTTTCGTGTTCCTCGGGGTAGATTTCAACTTGGTAACGTGCAAGGTCCGGCCCTCACAAGAGAGAGTGGAGAAAACAGTAGCCTCACTACGGAACCTCCACGCCAGGACGGAAACGTCAGCAAAGGAACTCGCATCGACAATCGGTATGTTAGATTCCAATGCAACATTGGTACCACTGGGCCGGTGGAGAGTGAAACCCGTCCACTGGTTCAGAAAAGAAGAATGGAACCCAAGGCAGTCTTGGAACGACGTGATACTTCTTCACGAATTCCCAGACATGACATGGTGGATGTCAGAGGAAAACCTTCAGGTGGGTGTGCCTTTGAAGGAAGAACGTCCGGAGTTACTCCTATTCTCGGATGCGTCATCCACAGGGTGGGGAGCCCATCTAGGAGATTGGACAGCGGCAGGAATTTGGACGCCAGCGGAATGCGGTCTACACATCAACGTGTTGGAATTGAGGGCTGTCAGGAACGCAGTTCACTGTTGGAAAAAGGAAATCTCGGGAATGAACATCGGTGTGATGTCCGACAACTCTACAGCGGTAGCCTACATCCGTCGGGGAGGGGGGACACACTCCAAAACCTTGATGCAGGAGACGTCGCTTCTAATGCAACTCTGCGAGGACTTCAGGATCACTCTGATACCCAGACACATTCCAGGGAGGCTCAATGTTTGGGCCGACGAGCTCTCCAGGAAGAACGAAATGCCAACAACGGAATGGAAACTCGACCCAAATGTGTGTCTTGGTCTTTTTGCAACATGGGGAACCCCGATGGTCGACCTATTCGCAACAAGAAACAACTCGCAGTTGAGGAACTTTGTGTCCCCCTTCCCGGACCATCTAGCATGGGCGACAGATGCCTTTTCCATTCCATGGAAAGGGATGGATGCTTACGCGTTCCCACCTTTCTGCCTTCTCCAACTCGTTCTGAACAAGATCAGAGAGGATTCAGGTTCATACATTCTTGTTGCACCGTTGTGGCCAGCCGCGACGTGGTTCCCAGACCTACTAGAACTGGCGAAAGAAGATCCGATTCATCTCCCAGTAACCCCCCGATTCCTG